>JACJUY010003219.1:0-12592 GCA_014220935.1 Platorchestia sp. MABIK | reverse complement strand
ATATTTGTATATATACATACACATACAGTAGATGTATATTGTAGGTGAGACAGGAGAGCTCCGTACCCTCTACACAGCGGCGGCAGATGCACGTATACCGCGTCCAGTCGCACGTACACGCCTAAACGTACACACCTGGAGGGGATGAGGGGGAGGTACACACGACGGTGTACGGGTAAGTTGTGTAGTTGACGGCCGTGTGGCGTGGTCGTGCCGTAAATGCGTCGAGTGGTGACGTTGTGGGGGACGTATGAAATGTGCTCCCTTGCTGTCCGTTGGGCTCATTCTGCTCGTGATCTTATTGCTAACTAATTTTTGTTACTATTCCTAATTATTGCTATTGTTCCTAATTATTGTTATTGTTAGTA
Organism: Platorchestia sp. MABIK; assembly: GCA_014220935.1. NCBI lineage: Eukaryota > Metazoa > Arthropoda > Malacostraca > Amphipoda > Talitridae > Platorchestia > Platorchestia sp. MABIK. The sequence continues at coordinate 12,224 of JACJUY010003219.1, read as the reverse complement.
TTGCTAATTATTGTTATTGTTATTATTGCAAATTTTTGTTATAGTTGCTAATCATTGTTACTGTTTCTAATTATTGTTACTGTTGCTAATTATTGTTATTGTTGCTTGAAAATATTGCTAATTATTGTAATTATTGCTCATGACATTATTGATAATTTTTGTTATAATTGCTCATATCCTCATATTGCTCATGATGTTCATCATAATTGTATCAATATCATTCCCATTCATAATTTCGTTACTAAAAGCATTGCTAATTATTGTTCTCAAGAGGACACAACTATTGTATCTCTGGAAATTAACGCTACCAGGGGGGAATAGGTGAGGTCCCGAGCCTTCTTATTTTTGAAATACAGTGCACAGAATAGGTTTTTGGTTTTGTTACGGACCATCTTTTTTTTCGGTTCACTGCTGTCCTGCGTTCCATTACCTCTAATGCTTTCTTCTTCCACTTTTATCTTATTTCATGAACTTCTTTCTCAACTTACTGTTTCTATGGACCTTATGCATAGATCCAACGTTTTCTTAACTCCATTTGTTGCCTTCCTTATTCCTCTCTTTGGAACGTCTTTGCTGCGGCTAGGAAAACTTCAACTAACATCTTATCTAATTTGAAATTATCAGTTAATATTTTGATCTGATAGCAAACAAGTTAGGAAAGAAGCAAACAAGCGAGCAAGCAAACACACAATCAGCCAAATGTGTGCTGTAGACGTAGGATATATCACAAAAGACCTCAACGCGTCACAGGCACGCATCCTTCGCATCCTAGCGCGCGTAGCATAACTTCTCAATTGAGGTCATGTGACTTGTTGATTGTGTTGTACACAATCGTGATTAGTGCGTGTGGTTGTTGTGTGCTGAGGTAGTTGTTACATTGCATCGTTATTAGTGGGATTTTGGGCTATTTATAGAGACTTACAAGATCACTATTTTTCCCATTTAAAGGTTCCTAATTCTTAGGAAATTTTTCGTACATTGTATACTACAATACTTTTGCTAGATTCATCATTGTCGAGAAAAATTTGAAAATATGTAAATTCGTAGCATCGGTTGCAATAAATATATGTGTGCATTTTACACGTACTGTTTATTTATGCATATATAATGCATGAGAAGGAATCCCCTGACAGGCAGAATTCTGCCTCACCTGTGCGGTACATATGCGTGTGTGTGGGGCGCAGGCAGGACAGAATTAGACTCACAAGCTACAGAAGCTCCAAAACAACGGACGGTTGTCTACACTGCGTCCCTGAGCAAATTTTGTGCACAATTTGTTGTGTGTGTCAAATGAACAGGTTTGTTTGTCCCTCGTGCACCGCTACCGGTAGTTCTGACTCAAACATCGTCTTTTTAAGTTTGACCGAAACGTGCGCCACCGGTGGCCACGGAGGGGGTTTTCACAGTGCTGCTGACCGACCAGTAGTCACAAACTCAATTTTAATTAATTCTTGGTTAAAGCTAAATGAGGGCATGATGCAGTTTTTGATTCATATTTTGAAAATTGCTTCCCATAATAGAATTTAAATTTGAGTTGAATATTGAGCTTCAGTTTTACCAATTGAGGTCAAAGTGTTAATTTTCTATGAAGAAATGAGAATATTTTCCCTGCCAGAAAATATCGGAAATAGATTTTTTTCGAATCCTTGACGCGCGAAAACTAAATATTTCCTGCATTTGGGGCGCGTAAATGAAGACGGGTTTTCGTTTTTCAGTATCTAGGATACACGGGTCGAGAATATTTTTCGATTCCCTAAGGTGTGAGGACAAACGCGTTTGTCTGGTAAAAAATCCGCTCTTGAAATTTTTCCTGAGTTACGCAAGGAAATTTTCAAATTTTCACCCGAGTATTCATCTTCATCAATCTTTATTTAATGAACACTATGTGTCGCCTCAAATTCTTAAATATGCAAATGAATAAGTGAATTTATAAATTTTGCGCGTTGTTTCTAATGCTATAATGATGGGCATCCCAGTGAACACATTACGTCGGTTGGTGCGCGTGTCTGTGACGCTCAATGCCCGTATCTGTGATACGAGTTTCACCAGTGCACAAGTACAAGAATATTTTAATGGCGGGTACTGTTGGGATGGATATATTTGTTTGGCATCCACATCTGCAAGATTTATTCCAGCAAAATATAGAATCTTGTCATTTATGACGGCAGTGTACGCAGGGAATAAAAACACAAAACAGTTCCGAGTTTCTCATTTACTGAAGAACTCAAGGAAGGAATCCCCTCACACAAAACTGGGGACTTCTTTTTCGCATGGCTCAAACAACAAATCGTGAGGGTGTTAAAGGGTCATAAATAATCTAACCCAAGAAACAACCAATACACGAAAAATAGCAGACTCGCAAATAACGCTAACCAATCCCAAAATAACGCTCACCGACCCAGAAATAACACAATAAAACAACGCAGCCCATTGTTCCGAGCCGTTCACGCACGATCCGAGTTTTCTTGTTATTTTTACGCGGTTGCGACAGCGAAGACGCGACGTGCGTGCGTCTCGCGCTCGTCACAGCCGTCGTCTTCGTCGCGTGTGTGTGGCGGAACTGATGGAGTTCTGTCGCTCTCTCAGAAATGCTACTTTGTTCTCGGAAAAGCTTGAATTCACTACATCGATCCTATACTATTTCAAAGATACAATTTCTCAGTGAACATCTTCAAAAGTTGTTTGATAGAATTACCTTGAAAATAGACTGAACTTTCTCAGAAATGCAACTTTGTTCTCGGAAAATCTTGGAAATACTACATTGATCCTATACTATTTAAAAAACACTATTTCTTAGTCAATTTTGTATAGGATTACCTTAAAAATAGATTTTTTGCAGGGAACTTTAACAGGGAAACAATTTTATCTCTGAATTACCATCAATAAACGCAGGCTTTGTGCAGTCAATTGTATTGGAGTTGGATACTCTCGTATAACTCTTTCTATTTTCCACGATTTAACTTTCTCTACAACTATGTCGGGTATCAGGGATACAAGTATCTTGGGTATCTGGGAGACAACTATGTCGGGTATCAGGGATACAAGTATCTTGGGTATCTGGGAGACAACTATGTCGGGTATCTGGGATACAAGTATCTTGGGTCTCTGGGATACAACTTTTCGGGTATCAGGGAGACAAGTATCTTGGGGCTCTGGGATACAAGTATCTTGGGTCTCTGGGAAAAAACCATCTCGGGTATCAGGGATACAAGTATTTTGGGTCTCTGGGATACAACCTACATCGGGTATCTGGGATAAAAGTATCTTGGGTACATAGAAAACAACTCTTGGAGCCAGATGCGCTGGAGTGTCTATGACACAAGCTCACTGAGGACAATACGTGAGGATCTCCGCAAAACTTCAACTAAATATTAAAGTGACTAGAATACACGCCCATGAGTGTACAAAATCACGAGCACATTGAGAGGAACTCTCTAATTTGCCTCCCGGTCGATGAGCGCAGCACATTTCTGCTGAGGCTGGCAGAACAGCATCACTTGCGGTAATTTGGCTACATCCACTTGATGTTCTTGTTTCTGGGTCCTGATGAGGGTGTGGGAATGGCAGAGGCTTCGTTCAGTGTGTGTTTTGTGGCGTGTGTATGTGTTGAGTGGGATGAGTGTTTAGTGGCGTGTGTGTATGTGTTTAGTGGCGTGTGTGTGGTTAGTAGCGAGTGTGTATATGTTTACTGAGGTGTATGTGTTTAGTGGCAAGTGTGTGTGTGTATGTTCGAGTTTAATGAAGTGTGTGTGAGTGTGTTTAGTGGCGTGTGTGCGTAGATGTGACGTGTGTGCGTAGATGTGACGTGTGTGCGTATTAGATCATGGTACACAAGATACGAGAGATGTCTGTTTCAATGTCTGTGGAAAGGGAGGAGTAAGAAAACCTAACGTGGTGTTTTGAAAATGGTTGTGATAGTGATGGGGGGAGATGTCTTGAAAATGGAGAGGGGAGGAGCGGGGGAGGAGGGGCAGCTACCCAGAGACAAAGGCGAGTTGATGGCAAGGGCACGATTCCAGATTCCCGGCGCTGGAATGGGCCTGGAATTGCAGAGCTGGGACGCCACCAAATTATGCGACGCGGACCGTGCGGGTCGTCGCCGCACTCCAACTTCTCGCGGCCCAACTCCGAGCTTCGGTGTCTTGACACATCTCTCCTGTTTTATTCTGTAACGCTATTTTGTTTACTATTCCATTACAGAAACTCCGCTTTTTTATCAAGAAGTGGTATTTTATTAAATTAAAGAGATTTTGTTATTTTCCCAAGAAGCGGTATTTTATTAAAGAGACTCCGTTATTTTATTAAGAAGCGATATTTTACTCAAGTACTTTATTAAAGAAACTCGGTTTATTTATATATGTCTCCGCAATTGTATTGCGGCATTTTATGAATTAGCGCTATTGTATTAAACAGACTCTGTTATTGCATTCAAGTCTTCGGTATTAGAAAGCGATGGAAGAAATATACGTTCCATTTCATATCTCTAATTTTCCATATCATCTTCATTGGGAATAAATTTCAATTTTTCTTCATTTCCATTTCCTTGAATTTTGCACCAACTTTAAAAGAAATGGACTACATTTCCTTTCTTTTCTTTCTTTCTTTCTTTCTTTCTACAGACAGTAGATTAAAAACAACACGCGGTCGGTCAACTCTTGCTTCCTTAGTAGAATTCGTGCTTCCGTTTGACCAGAATTTCTTGTCAAAATTTAATACTCCGATGTGGCACTTGCTTAATTTGCGCTTCTTACGCTCCAGTTGCGCTGCAAACTTACTTTAAAATGAGGAAAGACGGGTGGTGGCAACCAAGGTTATGAAGACGGGTGGTGGCAACCAAGGTTATGAAGACGGGTGGTGGCAACCAAAGAAGACATAAGGTGCCGACCAAAATAGACATACGGTGGCAACTAACGTTGGGGGGATACGTATTGGAGGCAACCAAAGAAGACGGATGGTGGCAAACGGTGGCAACCAAAGAAGATGGGTGGTGGCAAACGGTGGCAACCAAAGAAGACGGATGGTGGCAAACGGTGGCAATCAAAGAAGACACACGGTTGACTGTGAGTGGCACCCAAGATTCACGGGAGCTTAGATGCCCGTGAATTCTTCCAGTGCCATTCACAGGCAACCGCAAACTGGGGGGGGCGGGGCGTCGCGCGCGTTCACGCAACGCAAATTAACCGCCACAAACGATCAAAACATAACTGATCAAACTAAACTGTGAAAACGTAATTATAGGGTAAATCTGACGGGAAAATGACGTAACACAAAATAAACATGAAATTCTAGAACAAATCTGACGTAAAATGGTGCGGGTACGACTTGACACAAGAGAAACACAAAGCTTTATCATAAATCTGCTGTAAATATGGTGCTGTAGTGACGTAACGTGCCTCGAACAAAGCGACGCTAATGAATTCTGTAAGCAAAAACTGAGCAAAAATAGCAAGTGTTAAGAGAAGCAGGTTTGGGGAAATGCTGCAGAAATTATAGGAATATAACGACGCAGAATAAGAAAGTTTTGTCCTGCACATGCTTCATCTGTTGATGAACGAAATAAAAATCAGGCGGTTGGTTATGTGCGAATGAGTTACAGCGAATACAAGAAGTTACATGTGTGCATGGCGTGAGAGGAAGGCATTGTACCAACATCACTCAAGGTTGTGTTCAACTTAACCATACTCAATCTTTCCCATATTAATGACCAGTGTAATGCGTATATGTGTACGTTCAGCAACACATCGAAATAATTATACTTTTTAATTGAGAGTAACTGTATGATTGCACAAGGTGCGCCAAAATGAACAAATGAAATCCGCAGAATAAATAAATTTAGAATAAATGTATTTATTCTAAAATATAAATAAATGTATTTATTTATATTTAATTTATTTATTAGCTGACTAGTACGTCAAGGAACGTCGCTAGCGTGGCTTTCAAAAACAATTATGCATAAATTCCCTCGACAAGATAGAAAATTTCCTTCGATTACAAAGATAATTTCTTTCAATAGCAAAGATAATACGGAACACCTAAGAGGAATAGCAACAATGGGAGACCTGACAATGTTTCTTTTTCTCCAGGTCACAAATCGAGAGGGTAGAATTGGCTTCATTCTGCTTATATACTAGAAATATACGGCATTGATGAACACTTCTAATCAAGTCATTCCTTCTTTATATATGATTAATTTGNGCGGTAGAAGAGGTGACTGCGGAGATCAGTTCGCTAAATACGGCAACGGTCGCACAATTCCTGTGGGATCAGGAATGTTCCTAAAAACCCGGCAACCGGCCGACCGGAACGGAGCAGGTGACGGGTTTATGAACTATTTCCGCGGTCACAGCGGGACAGCCCACAGCGTAAGTTCTTTTGCCGACTAGGCTACACCACGTGCAACGTCACCTTTGCGATCATTTTTGTGATATATTCGAGAACTAAAATCTAAATGCTGTCTGTTATCATCAAAATTTTGCTCGAAAACCTCAAGATTTTAACAAAAAAAACCGTAGCGTAGCCAAGTCGACAAGAGAACTTACGATGCCAGCTGTGACCACATGAATTACATGAAAATTTCTGTAAGTGTCGAAAAAAGTTTAGATTCCAAAGGATCTAAATCCGAAGGGCTAAATTTCTAAACGAACTCAAACAAAACGCAAATTTCAAACAACTAATTTGACAAGCAATGAACAATTAGAAAGTCAACGACTTAAGTATCGGCATTGGTGTGATACGTGAGTCATGATACTGAATACACTTTCAATTTCAGATAATAATTTGAGGATGTCGGCTAAGTTGGCCCTTTTCTTTCAATTAATATACTAAGTTAGGCAATTGATTAAAATAAGGCTTAGAACCCTTGATGAGAAGGTATTCTATTTGTTAAGTAAAAAGTAAATCCTTCAAGGAAAGAGTCCATTTAATTTTTTCAGAAATAAAATCTTGGTAAAGTATTCCTCAATCTAGAATGAATTTTATCAAAAATACAGCACAATAAAGACCAAGGGTGTGCTATATCAATAACTAATTCTCTAATATAATGAAAACACTGCAGAGTGATTACGCTTATTGATTGAATATCACCTGATCTACAGTAACTTATCATCGACTTTCACCTTTGTGTTAATCAAAATAACTAACGGTAGGATACAGCAACGTACATTGATTAAAACCGTCTCGTATTAGAGGAATTAACGGACAGAACAAAAGGTGATGAACAAAGCAAAATCATTTTGTTTTAAGAAAAAAAAAAGTTTTGATGAACAAAACCGTACCGCTATGGGAGTTACGTGAGGACATATGAAGAAGAAATAAAAAATCACTTCGGCATCCGGTCCCGTCAAAGTATGCAAGCAGGGGACCCATGACGCAGTGGTAAGAGAGATGAGATCAAAGCACGCGGGCATTTATTTCGTCGACATCTTACGGGAATTTTCATCTAAGAAAAGCGCATTTCCTTGACAAACTCACCATTAGCATCGTAGTCCATCACCGATTTCTCATACCGAAAAAAATTTCAATGATGACAAATTAGTGTAATATACGAGGATACAATAACTCAGAAACGATCTTAAGGTAGAAACCCCACCATTACCTCAGTACTACAACTACCAGTAAATCCTAGAGATCACGTGGTCGCGGTTGTGAATATTACTCCCGTCACTGTTACAATTTCGGTATCTTCAACTTCACGTTTCAGAGTAGGAATTGAATCTTGATGCTTGCGCAGTGGAAAGGATTCTCGGATCTTCAAAATGAAAATGGTCTTGTATCGATGGAACCGAAGATATATCTTGTTTCGATGCAACAAAGATAAAAAATATCTTCCGATGCAACCGTAAAATAAACATTGCGTCGACTCGAACCGCAAGATAAAAATGTTCATCTTGAAGTTTTCCGACACACCGCCCGTTACGCGAGAGAGACGCAACAGTGAGACAGAGAAGGGCTTTGAGAAGAAGAGAAACTGTTTAGCCGCTGCCGCCGGTGGCGACGGAACGGAACAATCACCGTGAACCGCTCAACCGTGACAAAAAGCGGTTCAAAGTGTCGCAACCGCCGCCGGAACCGTTGTTCTCTCGAAATTCCTTCAATGATCCAGCAAAACACATCGAAAAGACGTAATGTGTCGATTTTCTCGTGTACATGACAAAATTCTCCGTGAGTTTCTTTCTGGCGACAAGTTCCGATTATTTCCAGACAAGATCTTAGAGCTTCAAGAGACGCGTACCTCTCCCTACCGCGCGCACTCAGCGACTGAGGAAATGGCCAGCCAGCGACCAACCGCATCAGCCGCTCCAGCCATCCAGCCGGCGGTCACAGCCAGTTGATCAGCCAGCCAGCGCTTCTTTCGAAGCCATCCAGCCATGTCGGGGGAAAGCCATCCAGCCATGTCGGGGGGAAAAGTATGAAACTCGCGTTGCGTGACTGGCGCAACAGCTCTCGTTCTGCTGTTGCTTCTGTTGCTGTTGTTGTTGTTGCGGCCTCTGTTGCTGTTCTTGCGGCTCCTGTTGTTGTGTCTGTTGATGTTTCTGTTGCCGATGTTTCTGTCGCCGATGTTTCTGTCGCTGATGTTTCTGTCGCCGATGTTTCTGTCATTGATGTTTCTGTCGCTGATGTTTGTTGCTGTTATTCTGTTGCTGTTGGTGCGGCCCCTGTTACTGCTCTTACGGGTTCTGTTACTGTTGTTGTGGTTCCTGTTGTAGCAACTTTTGTTCCTCTGTTGCTGTTGCAGTGGCGGCCTCTGATGCTGTTATTTCTATTGCTGTTGTTTCTGTTGTGGTATCAGTTACTGGCATTAATATTGCCGGTATTCCTTGTATCTGTTGGTAATGGTGATGTTGGTGTTGGCGATGCTGTTGATTTCCTGTTGCTGTTCTCCCTGTTACTGCTCCTGTTTGATCCTCCTTTGATTTGCTGTCGCGCGTTCTCACAAATTCCTCCTGCTCTGCCTGTTGTCTTTGTGCGCATCGATGTCTTTACCCAATAATGTCTTCACTCTCTGATGCCTTTATATAGTCTATACTCATTGATGCCGTTATATAGTCTATACTCATTGATGCCGTTATATAGTCTATACTCATTGATGCCGTTATATAGTCTTTAATCGATTGGAACCATTTTTCATATAGTCTTTATCTCTTATGCCTTCATATAGTCTTTAATCATTGATGCCTTTATTTATATGACTGTGATATATACAGTCATGTCATTTATTGGCATCTTTGTGTACTGATTTCTCCATACATCGAAGCCGCTATGTTACCCATCGATGTGTTCCTGTATTGGTATCTTTGTGTTTCAAAGTCTTTGTAGATTATTGTTTTTATTGGCCGAAGTCTTTGTAGATTATTGTCTTTATTGGCCGAAGTCTTTGTAGATTATTGTCTTTATTGGCCGAAGTCTTTACAGAGCGACGTCTTCATAAACCGACGTCTTTATAGACCGACGTCTTCATAGACCGACGTCTTTATAGACCGACGTCTTTATAGACCGACGTCTTTACAGACCGACGTCTTTAGACACTGGCGTCTTTAGAGATCGACGTTTTAATAGACCGACGTCTTTAAAGAAAAGAAAGAAAAAACCGCTCAATTCCAAAAAAGTTGATGCATGAGATGCATTACAACATATTGAGTTTTAAGAGTTTCTTAATATAAAACGTCCTTAATTGATAGACAAACCATACGAGGCGTACCATTAGACAAATAATACGAGGCGTACCACTAGACAAACCATGTCAGGAGCTAGTTATATTATTGAGAGAAACATATCATCTCTTGCAGATTTCATACACCAAGAGATGGCCGACAGCCTGCATGAGCACTGAAGTCTTTCAGAAGCTTGCGAGTTACACCCTTTGCAGCATCCCTCCCTCCCTTTCGCAGCATCCCTCCCTTGCTCTCCTTCCCTCCCTTTCGCAGCATCCCTCCCTCGCTCTCCTTCCCTCCCTNCACCTGCATCCGGCAGGCCGCTATAACAGCCGTTATTCCTCCATTGTTTTGCTTGTATTCCAGCGCGTCTCCGAAGAAAGAAAGGAAATGGTTACCGCACAGCTTCTCTCTTCTTCTTTTCCTTCTTTCTCTTCTTCTCCTCTTGTGGCGGCCTGAACGGCGGAAAAGAAACGCTTCTCAAAAGGAAGCGGAGTTTCGAAATGGCGCCGTGTTCGTGTAACGGGTGTTGTGTAGCGGTTGTAACGGGTGTTGTGTAGCGAGGGTGCGCCGTAACGGGACTAGCTTGGTGAGACTTCCCGTTTTAAAGCAATTCATACAATTGTTCAAGTTTTTTCAAATTCGTTAAATTGTTTATTGTACAAATGCTTTATATGCCTAAACTGTTAGAATTCGCATTTTAAATCAATTCCATGAGTTGTTCAAATTGTTTAAATTCGTCAAGTTGTTGATGTTTTACAAATGGTTTGTTTTATTTAATATTTTGAAATTCGCATTTTGAATCTATTTCATGCGTTTTTCCAATTGCCCAACTTGTTCCACATGTAGCTACACTCAAATGTGTCCAGTGTACTAGACTTGAGAAACAATCTCCTGCTGTATGTATCACTTGCGGTAAATGAAATTTTTTTTGTTGTTCAAATTGTTGGTTCGAGTCTTGTAAATGCGTTGCTCTGTTAATATTGTGTCAATGGTTTACATTGTTTAAACTGTTAGATTTGTGTGAATTGTTTGAATATTTTAAATTTTAATTTTTTTTGTTTTTCAATTCAAAAATATTGTTTGTGAGTTCAAAAATATTGCATATGAGTTCAAAAATATTGTGTGTGAGTTCAAAAATATTGCATATGAGTTCAAAAATATTGTATTTGAGTTCAAAAATATTGCATATGAGTTCAAAACTTTTGCATATGAGTTCAAAAATATTGCATATGAGTTCAAAAATATTGTTTTGAGCTAAAAAATATTGTATTTATATATTGTTTACATTTTTAAAATTATTTAAATTGGATAGATTGTTTGAAACTTTTTTGTGCGGCAGGAAAAGCGTCAAAACAACTAATGCTTCGCAACTAGAAAATCCAGTACATCAAAGTCTTTTTGATTTTCTGAATTTCAGCGCCTTTCAATTGAAAAGCCAGCTCTTGTTCTGAAATGTTCGTAAGAGGTTCAGAACTGCGCCTCGAGTTCTTAAAATTCTGAATGATTTTCTCTTTGTTTTAGTTGAGCAAATATCTACCTCAGAGACTTGGTGTTCATAAGAAATAGTAAAACTGAGTTAGCCATATTCCACCATGTTAAGAACATCTTACTTGCTTCACCAATTAATTAGTTTTAACTTGACATCATCACAAGAAAAGTAAGAAAAGAAACACTCATTCGTGCGTATTTCTGCGTTGTCAGATGAGCTGCCGCAATTCTGGAGGTTACTGTATTACACATTGATGTGCTTGTGTGTCTCTCCTTAAAGCGGCCCATAGACGATCAATTTTATTGTCAATATTATTGACAATGATGAATATTGACACTTTAATTGATCGTCTGTGGGCTTCATTGACGACCGTCAATTAATTGACTTTGTAGGCAACAAAAAATCTGATCAATATATTGAGTCAATGATATTGACAATTAAATTGATCGTCTATGGGCCGCTTAACGCACTGACTGCGGTGTGACCCACCGGTGAGTCGCGCTTCGCTTAAGTTTTCCAGCTGCAAAACGACCCATCGATGGATCGTTTCAAAAATCTTTAACAATCTTTGTAAATTAATGGTATTTATTTAACCCAATTAATGTTTGCTATTTATCCAATTTTTCAACAACTTTTGACTTTAATTTCAAGTTGGATATTGAACTTCAGTTTAACCCATCGCAGTCAACATGTTACTGAAGTCAGCAGATGCGCGTCTGCGGTCATCGCCTGTTCACATATTTTTGAGTTCCACAGAACATCGGAGTTATACATCGAAGTGGACTTTAATTAATGTACATAAATCATAGGTGCTGAACGGGAACGTGAGGTCTTTGTGTAGTGTTCTGGCGTCCAGTTTACGGACACACCAAACACGCTTACGGGGAGGCGGACACACCAAACACGCAAGCAAGCAAGCAGGCAAGCAAGCTGGCAAGCAAGCAAGCACGGAAGCAAGCAAAAAAACAGGCAGGCATGCAGACAGGCAAGCAAACAGGCAAGCAAGCAAGCTAGCAAACAGGCAAGCAAGCAAGCTAGCAAACAGGCAAGCAAGCAAGCCAGCAAACAGGCAAGCAAGCCAG
>JACJUY010003218.1:101812-163604 GCA_014220935.1 Platorchestia sp. MABIK | reverse complement strand
GAGACAAAAAATATACTAGTTTAAAACAAAAATGCAGATGTCAAAGGGTTAGAGATTGTGAGTCAATAATTGAAAGGTCTAGTCCAATTGTTCAACTGCGTTTGCTGCCATTTCAGTATATTTTCGCTCTTTTTTTATCGGGATTTGTTAAGAGCGCTAAAAATATTTTCTCCTTCTAGATCTCTATTGAAATCTACGTAACTGACGAGGTGGGTGCGCAAAAAGATAACACCATTCCATGCGATCCATGAACAAATCTGAATGATTGCTCGTAGATGTTTGAAGATTGAGCATTGTACTACTCACACACCTTGTTATAATGCTACTCTCTGTGCTCCGTTGATGCTTGGTGGAAGGAAGTAGCTGAGTTTAGTAACATGACACGGATGTCAAATCTGAGCAGACAGCTTACGGAAGAGCATTTGTGTTAATTTATTCTGAGCAATTGCATGAATATCTAGCTTTAAAAGTTAAAAGCATGAATTATTCACTATTTGAGCAAATATTATATGACCATTAGGTGGAATGTACGTGTACATTTTCATTGGGACAGAGTTCGGTGGTCGAAATTGATGGTTTTCAAAACGGGCATAGTCAATGAATTTTCATTGAATTTTATTTATATTCGTGTTACTGATGAATTGTGGAATTTCATTAAACATACAAGAATGAGCAAAATCATTGCTTTGAAGAAAATTCAACATCACTTAAAACCATTATTTCTCTTTCTGTGCTCTAGTTGGTTGGCGAAGTTTGAATATTTGCACACAGTTCAGTCAAATTTCGAGATTTGTCACAATAAATTTTCCATAAATGTATAAGCTAGCCCCACACATAGGATACATTGATATATGTGGAAAAAATGGAATTAGAAATTGGAGAAACATTAACATGCCGGTGAAGGATTTTATTAGCAGGGCCATAAACGCACGCCAAGCAATTGCTCTGCACTGCAGGATAAGAACCTGCAAGTTAATATCACTCCGAGGTGACATTCCATAGCCAGCACGTTCTCTAGACCTGTTCAGGTGTGATTTTTATCTGTGTGGGAACCTTCAGAGGAAAGTTTGAACCTTGGAAAATGAGGATGAACAAATTTCGCTTAACGATTTGAGTAGAAAATAAAATTCGCAATTTAAGTGATGTCATATTCACCACAAAAAAACTATTTATACAACTATTTAAAATTGTTCGTAAAGATTTAACCTTCAACAATTCGTCCTTAAATAAAATATAACAAATCAAACATGTTCTCGATTCAGCAAGTATCAAAATACGTCAGGTTTGCAGGTTTGGCTGCTAGACCGTGTGTTAAAAAAATTGAATGTTCAGAATGGTCATACAAAGAACAAAAATTACTCTAGTGTAAAGAATTTAACCCAAAAAATAGAAAATGGACCTTCCGCAAGTAATGCTTCCGTAGACTCATTAATTAGACATGTTACAATAAACAGGTTGAAATGCAAGTGCTCGAAGGCTCGAATAAGCTCGGTTACATCTAGTGCATTCTGCGGGATCCTTATTTTAATGTACACAATTTTATTCAATTTACAGCAGTTATGCTTAACATGCCCTAGAGGGAGCGATTAGGTACTTAACAAAACAGAATAGAAAATGATAGATAAGAGCTTTATATTATGTTAATGATTTAATCATGAGATAAGATTCTTTGGAAAACTTAGCTTATTTCAAATTATTTGGTTAAGTGGAGACGGTTTAGTGTAACGCTATCTGTACCCAGCAGAAAAATAATATCCACGCTTTTTTTTTAATTCCCCGTAATTTTTGATGAAGTGATTGAAAAGCTTCGAGTTCCTATTCTTAATTTCAATGAAGTGGTAAATGTATTGTGATCCGGTTTTTGGATAGTGGAGGAGAAAGAATTTAGTTCTGTTTCTAGACGATTGAACGTTATGAACAATTTGAGCATATGTTCATTTGTTGAACAATTTTATCACCGTTCTTTTCAAAGTTTTAATTATTAAACTGAGTAAAATTTTAGAAAATATCGAAAACCTAAATATTTGTTAGTCTTTTGAGTGAATCGTTCGCTCATTCTCGCTACATCGCGTTATCGCTCCGCTCATTATTGGTGTGTCGCATTATCGCTTTTTTATTGAAAATTTCTTGCCGCCCTCTTTCTCTCTCTTTGTTCTCTCTTGTAGAATAAAGAGTACCTTGGTTTTAGTTGTGTCGGTTCCGTGCCACGCGTATTGCAAAATGAACAGTCAAACGATGGGCGCAATATTTCCCGCGCTCCTGCAAGATGTTTTAGACTTCAACAATCTTTGGCTCGTTTCAATCGAAGCCAATTTTCAATTTTATTCAAAAAGATTTGCTACAAAAAAGTATGCTCATTCGATTTTCGAAAAAAATTGTTTCATGTTGATAAATAGTACAGCTTCCGATCCAAAGAAATCGACAACGCAAGCCATTCTAAATCACCAGCAATTAACATACCAGAAAATGATTTTCAAATCAGAGCAACGGACGCACGCGCAGTGTGTAAATTTGTTCCGTCGTTCCTGACAACCGCACACACTTCACGTGGTTCTCTTCCAAAAATTGTTTTACCTACAGGCAAAATATGTTTTTTGAAAATGAGATATCGATGGTAATTCCTAGAAATTTTTAAGAACACGTTTTTCTCTCAAGAAAGTAACCGAGCGTTATTTGCGGTCGAGGAGTATTTTGCTCATAGACGAATAAGACATTTGGTTCTATCAGTATTGGTGGAGAATCCATTTAGTCTGAGCATTATGGAAATTGTTCTAGTTCGTTATTTATCAATTTCTGTTTTTTATCATGAATGATTGAGGAGAGAGTACTATCGTCCGTAAAACAGATGAATTTAGAAGCATGAAGTACCTTTAAAAATATCTTCGACGAGTTTTTAAAGAACACCAGATGTTCGAAAATCGATTCACCTAGAACACTATGGTTCATAAAGAGTAGATCCGATAGAAAGTTTCTAATTACAGTGCATTCTTTACGTCTCTTTAGATGTGATTTAAGCAATATACCGGCAACTTCCCTATGCCATGACATTAGTGTCAAAAATAATCGTAATTTACTCTTATCCACACGGTCAAGTGCTGAGTGGAAGTCCGCAAACGAAAAGAAGAAATCATTTTTTTTCATTACTGTTGGAGTACCGACACTGATGGTGATTTAAAATGGCTTTCGATGTCTTTTGATGTCTTTAAAATGGCTTTCGATGAGAAGCTATACTGTTTATCACAGAGATAGAATTTTTGTTCGAAGTATGTAAGTACACTATCGTGTAGAAAATCTTTTCGAATCTAACACTAAAAACAGGTTTGTGCTAAAGTCTAGCTTAATTGACTGGTTGTTCCTGAAGTTGATAATTGCTCACGCAACTTTCATCCCTATTTTCAAAAAATGGATGTTTTCGGGTAATATTTACGCTTTTTGGAAAATAGCTCTGTAACGAGAATGGTTAATTTAGTGTGAGAGAATATTATATCAGCTTCGTGCTGTTCATATTTTCTGAAGAACAATTTAAATCCAAATGATTTATAAATGGAAATCTTTTTAGCGTAGCATATTTACAATAAAAGAAATGAGAAGAAGTACTTTGAAAACATTTACTCTGAACTTTTCAAGCCTTGGCTCATTCTCAACAAAAAATCTGCATGTAAAATAATTGACATGTAAGTACACTCAAGATTACAGAACTGCAGAATATAAGCACTAAAAAACAAACAAGAAGAACAAAATATACTATTTTTGACTATTTTCAGAGGGTATGCACTCTGCATTTCGTTGAGAGAAGGTTTGAGTTTATGAATAAATAATGACTCTAAAATACATAGGTCTAAGTTGGCGGTACAAGTGTGTTAGATTTTAAATTTGCTGATGTCAATAATCTGTTCACAGGAACCATTACTACAATGTTGTCTTATACTGCAATGAGTAGGAGAAGTAAGCAAGCGACCTGAACGATGACTTCGACCCGCATATTCAGCAACCCTGACGTAAAGTGCTCGGTGGGGGGAACCCACATACTGCGATGCGCAACGGGCACAACTAAAATTATAGACGGGGGAAGAACGCATGCCGGTCGGGAGCACATCTTTTTACCAATGTACCTCATGACGAAACCATTGATATTTGCATAAATTCTCTGTTTTATGATCCGTCCTCTTCAGTTATAGGTTTAACCAAAAATTATTTTAGGTATCTTTTAGAACCCAGGTGTGCGAAATTTCTTCTTTATTTTCAATGGCCGTATATATAAACAGATTGAGGGGTTAGGTAAGGGTCTCCCTTTAGGCCCTACTTTCGCCAACATTTTCATGTGCCACAGTGAACAGAAATGCTTAGATCAGTGTTCGACTTCATTCAAACCAGTTTTCTATAGGCGCTATATTGACGATACTTTTGCTCTTTTAAAAAACAATTTTGATGCCCATTCCTTCCTTCAATATTTTAATCCCAGGCATCCCAATATGAAATTAACTTTAGATCCGGAAAAAAATAATCAAATAAATTATCTTGATACCAATGTTCACCGATCTGGTAATAAATTCATAACCTCAGACTACAGAAAACCAACATTCTCCGGGTTAGGTTTAAGTTACTTTAGTTTTTGTTGCAAGAGATTTAAACTTAATAGCATTTCAACCCTTAGAACACGCGCCTATAGTATTTGTTCAAACAACACTGACCTTCATAAAGAATTTACTTTTTTGCAGTCTTATTTTACAATCAATGGTTATCCACATTCAGTTATTTTTCATGCAATTAATAAGTTCCTAAATAGTAAATTTATTCTGAAATCTTGAGTTCAAGCTCTAAACTATAGTTACTTCGTTTTGCAATATTTTAGATATCAATAGCAAAAGTTGAGAAAACACCTTTTAATGCTTTTGATTAAATTTTTCTCGCAAATTTCCTTTCGCATTATTTTAGTTCACAAACGAACCATTTGATTATTTTATTTAAAGATGTGCTCCCGACCAGCATGCGATCTTCCCTCGTCTATAATTTTAGTTGTGCGTGATGCGCAGCGCAGTTTCTGGGTTCCACCCACCGAGCACTTTCCATCAGGGTTGCTGAACATGCTGGTCGAAGTCATCGTACAGGTCGCTTGAGTACTTCTCCTATTCAGTCTAGTATAAGACAACATTGTAGTAATGGTTCCTGTAAACAGATTATTGACATTAGCAAATTTTTAATATTAGATACTTCTACCGCCAACTTAGACCTCCGTATTTTAGAGCCATTATTTATTCATATATAAACTCAAACCTTCTCTAAACGAAATGCATAGTGCATACCCTCTGAAAATAGTCAACCGTTAAATTATTGTCATTTTTTGTTTTGTTTGTTTTTAGTGCTTGTATTCTGCGATTCTGTAATCTTGAGTGTACTGACATTTCTATTATTTTACTTGCAGAATTTTTGTTGAGAATGAGCCAAGGCTCGAAACGTTCAAAGTAAATGCTTTTAAAGTACTTCTTCTCCATTTCTTTAATCAAATGATATATTCTTCAAATTGCTCAAACATTCATACGTTCCTTGCCTTAGAAGGCATCAACAATTGTAAGAAAGGATAATTTTCTTCAATGCGTTCCATGTAGTTCAAGCGATGAGTTGGATCAGTGGTCATATATACAGCTATTGTTTACCGATGTTGGCAAATAGTTGGTAAAGAGATTTACAATGTGATTTTTTTTTTTGTACAATTAGGATAATTTTCTTTGCCAAATTTTAACGGCTTATAAACAGAATTTCGCTGGGTCTGTGTACATTTAAGTATGATTTTCGACCTAACAAATGTAATTTTGCGAACTTGAATTCGTACATAAACGCATAAAGGAAGATACAACGATTGAGTTATCAAAATGTCTTAACATAAAGAATCTTGAAAATTTTTCAAAAATGAGCCATTCCACTTGCTGAACAGTTGACTTGGCATGAATGCGTTGCATCATTTAATTACGTTATAAAATACGGCGAATGAGAACTAATGAGATATTATAAGTAATCATGCTTGCAAAATAGAAGGCTATTTGGATGGTATTTAGGAATTAACTTACCATACGTAGGCACAACATGCACAAGCACCAGAGTGTAAGTGGATGAAAAATAAAGGCTTACATCAACAGCCAGCCATCTTTTGGGATGAACTTCTGTGCATTCGTTTCAACACAAGGAAACACCATTTTTCTTGAAATGCGGTCTCATGATTTGTAAGTTATGAATTCATTGAGCTGTCATATATGTTCTTTTCTTCCGTACTATGTTAGAACATTAATTATTCATAAGATTCATTTGAAGAGTAGAAGAGTTTTGTGTCATTTGCGAACTTTATTCATGATCCCGTGGTCATGAGTCATTGTTGTTAATGTTGAAGATGATCAGGTCTTAAATGTGTACTTCTTTACAGACTCCTGGTACATTTATTCTGTCTCTAGATTGCTCATGAATCTCTATTCTTAGTATGTGACCAGTGACACAGTATCTATATACGTCGAAAGTAGTTCCCTAGTTTCCGTTGAACATCCTTTTTGGGCGTTTACCTTTCTTGGGGAACTTAGTCTAGAACTTTCTAGAAGTCAAATTGTGTGAGGTGTGCACCTCACACAATTTGAGGTATGCACCTCACACAATTTGAGGTATGCACCTCACACAATTTGAGGTATGCACCTCACACAATTTGAGGTATGCACCTCACACAATTTGAGGTATGCACCTCACACAATTTGAGGTATGCACCTCACAATTTGAGGTATGCACCTCACACAATTCGAGGTATGCACCTCACACAATTTGAGGTATGCACCTCACACAATTTGAGGTTTGCACCTCAAATTTTTATCTTCTCCGAAGAGCTCAAGGAGGTTTGGGAAAAAGTTACTTGTTTTGAAATTTGTGGCTAAAATCTGTAGTTAAATTTTAGCTTTAAACATGTTTTGTTCTTTGATGAACTGAGTGATAGTTATTAAGTACTTGTCTTCTTTTAAAAATTGAAATGAAATTCACCTAATTCTAATCTTGGGGGACTAATCTTACAACGAAAGATGAATTACAGATATTCGCTAATGATACGCTCGTTAATTCAGATATTTCTTGAAGTATCCGTAAAGCGAGGCCAAATGGTCCAGTTCATTTATTCTGGTTTAGGGAGCGGAGTTTTTCAACCTCTTCCATAGTAACTATATATATAGTTTACCAGAGCTTGCTAAATGTTGAAACCTTCAGGGTAAATATCTATGTTATGTCGCATTCTGCTATAAAACGTATTACCCATTCTAGCCGTGTTTTATGTGCCATAGTGGTCTCTGGCTTCAAAATTGATCAATAGCTTGGTTCTCTTTTGAGTTCCTTTCATTAACGCATTACAGGAGCATTCTGGGTTTGTCTTTAACTGTGTTGCAATTATAATTTTCTTATTTTCTTTTACATGTTTGGTCATTCGCTTCACGGCCCTGCAGAGACTAGTAAGCTCTAGACGATAAGCTCATTATTGTTTTTAAAACTAAACAGTTTTGAGCCGAGAAGGAATACGCAAAAGAATGACTTCTCTCAAACACCTTGCCAACGCCTCTGGACACTGAAATGAAAACCCTAGTACTTCTCTACATCCGAGGCACCGTAGAAAGGATGACACAGGTGGACGGACATTGGGAACGATCGTTATTGCCCTTCACCACGGCAATCATAGCTAGCTAGATAAACTTACGGCAAGTTCAGATCCAGGTGTGTTGAATTTTTGCATTAAGATTGCATTCGAGAGCCTGATTTCTTCCAAGGATCTGTAATAGGACGCTGCGTTAGGGAATGATGCAATGATGGATTTAAGATTTCATACTAATTCAGCCGCAAAACGATTACATGGAAAACATCTAAACATCAATTTTTCGTATAAATTGGGTTACCGAATTTGCGTCAGTGAGTTAAACGAGTAGTTTACTTCTTTTCAAACATGGTTTAGAGCTACGCGTAAAACATTCATTTTTCTCCACAATTATCCAGCACTTAGGTTTATGATTTATGCCGTGCATTACAACGTAGCTTACAATATCTTTTTGGCATGGAATAATTTCCAAAGCAAACGAAGTAAAAAACAATTTGTAAAATGATTCAAGACCTAAATGTTTTCATGAAAACAATTGGATACATTAATATGGATTATAAAATGCATAGTAACGCAGCAAATAACGGCAGAAGGAAAGACCTTCACAACATAACAAAATCTTTTGCGAAATGCACTCTTTAAATTTTGAAGAAATAGCCATTAACGGCGCGCTGTGAAATTTTGAATACCATTGAAAGTACAGGAATCTAAGTTAATAATAACTTTAAACGAGAAACAAATTTATGAATCAAGTTCACTTGCTATAAAAATTGCCAATATAACTACAAAGCATAAGAAACCACATGAATGAATGTCTGAATTTTTGAATAAAAGTGTGAATGTGTAACATAAATTAGAAAAAAATTGATGTTGTGGAATAAAAATTTAGTCATCTGAAACCAACGCAACGCACAGTGTTTCAGAGAAAAGAGTTTCTGTCTACCAGCCGAAGAAAGCAGAAGGGATGTGAGATGGATTGAATGGTGTGATGGAAGGAAGGAAGGATATTCTCGAAAAAGAAATAATAAAAGTTCCCGAATTAAACAATTTTTCCACACAAAATGTTATTAATTGTATTAATCACAGTGGCATAGAAGCAGCTTCCCACATGATCCGATAACATTGAGTAACACAGAAGACGCTCATGCTTTTTGCGGGCTGGTGCCGTGCAGGGGTGGGGCAAATGGGCTCGCGGGACGCCGACCGCCAGCTGAGACAGCGCCGCCGCCGTGGTGCATCGTACGATTACCGTAAAGAAATTTGTGGAAAACTGTGATTCGGTTCTGATATTTCAATTTCATTTTTGATGAAATGTCAATGTTGGGTGTGAGGACGCAATGCCAGACGCTACACCAGAGTTCGATGAGTGGAGGCGCATAAAGCTACCGAAGCTGTGATTAAGTATGAGCCACCGTTCTGTTAAAAAGCCGAAGTTGCTCAATTACCGCTCTTGGAACTCTTCTTCTTATCTAAAAGCGAACAACACTGAGAGTTGCGTAATTTGTGGTGCGAAGCTATCATTATTTAACCAGATGATGGGTGGTGTGTCTCACCAGGCAGGTGTGATAGAGTTGCGGGTGATGCGTCGCGCTTGGCAGGTGTGACCAAGTTGTGTCACACTAGAGTTGGTGTGACGGAGCGGTGGGCTGAGTTAGGCACCAGAGGTTGAGTGACACACTAGAGAGTGTTGTGTGAAAATTGACTAACTAAGGCATGGTTGGGACGCATATCAGTTGTTCATTTCAAACGAAATGCATTCTTCATTTCCCTCTAAATTTCATTGTACACGAAGACTTTTTTAATGGTTTAAATAAGTGCTATGAATTTGGACAGTCAAGCTCACAGTTTATCAGGATTGATTTTTAAATTTTCGCATTAACTTTGAACCAGTGATGCTGATAACAAAATGCTCGAGATGAATGTTTCAAATGACATACTTTTAATTCTTTCTCCATTTCACTCGTTCGTCGAGAGATTTTTAATTTGTAGAGAGAAGCAAAAAACTTCGCAGAAAACACCATGCGGGTTGTTTAGTATTCGTTTTCTTGGCCGATTTATTTGATTTTAGATTTTTTTCGTCATATTCTTGAAGGAAACAAAATTAGGGCGACAAAATTTTTGGTAATGAAATCACAGAAGTTCCTGACGTCAAATAGCAGTTGGAGCATAAGAAACTAATGTCCAGTCACTATGTGATTATAATGAAATATTTTAATTTTAATGGACTGCATTCTTAAGGAACAGGAAGTTTGGAGTATGAAGGCAGTGAGGTTTTGTGTGCTTGTGTTCGGAAACATAATTCGACAGGAAAGCATTTGGATGATAAACTTACGGCAAGTTTGGATCTAGGTGTGTTTTATTTTTTGCGGCAAGATTGCATTCGAGAGCGGGATTTCTTTCAAGGATCTGTAATAGGACGCTGCGTTAGGGAATTGGTCACAGACTACTCCAGTAAATCAATGAACTGAGCATTCCCGCTGAATTTAGCTGCGAGTAGTTTCGCGGTCTAACTTAGTATTTACTGAACACTCGCAGGGAAGTGCTGGCAGCTGGCATGAAATGTACTGGGAGTTAGAAGAATTCAAGAACAGTTTATGTCATTGAATAACTTCATTTTAGCACAAATAAAAATATTTGACTGAACATGTGTGGGAGTGAATTATTGTATTAACGCTGTTTCAAGCAATTTAATGAAACATTTTTTGGTTGAATGACTACTTCAACTCGGAATCAAATACAATGTTGGGCTAATACTATTTTATTTCTATTAATTCGAATATCACCTGACAATGAAGCTCCGCGAAGAAGCTGTGATATTATAATATTGCTCTTCCCTGCACACAGTGTTCATGAAGCTCAAATTTGACTACTTTGATGGCCAGAGAATGATGTTGCATGATCATAAAGATAGTCTATCAGTCATTTTTGAGTTCCTGAATAAGAAGGGGATTGTGAAAAGGTGCTGAGTTTTACTGAAATGCGCTTGACGTTCCGCTGCGTACTTTCCATCAGTTGGAGGGGTGGGGAATGGGTTTGCCGTTAGGGCCTACTTTTGCTAACATCTTCATGTGTAATTATGAGAAAATCTGGCTAGATGACTGTCCTGCTGATTTTAAACCCGTGTTTTATAAGAAGTACGTCGATGATGCTTTTTTGCTTTTCAAAGAACAAGCTCATGCATCTCAATTCCTTGATTATTTGAATTCTAAGCGCAGTTCGATCGAATCTACGATGGATGGGGAGGCCAAAAACAAGATTCCTTCCCTTGATTGTTTGGTCGGTAGAGTGAATGGCAGATTTCAAACATCCGTTTATAGGAAAACAACGTTCTCTGGACTAGGTTTGAGTTTTCTAAGTTTTTGTACCTTTAAATTCAAATTGAATAGCATCAAGACGCTTTTAAACCGTGCCATCCTAATTTCATCCAATTTTACTGTAATGCATTGTGAGTTTGAAACTCTTCAAATTTTTTCCTTTAACAATGGATATCCAGTTACTTTATTCGAGTCCCAGTTGAAGCAGTTTTTGTCCAAAAAGCATAAGAGTCTTCCGCCCACCGATGACCCTAATAACAAACTTTACATTTCTCCCCCGTATTTTGGTGCTCAATCCGAGAAACTAAAAGAAGAGCTAAAATCTCGTGTGGTTAAATACTTCGAAATTAATTTACATGTTATTTTGTGAACAACTTTTGTATTAGATCGTTTTTCAGTTTCAAAGAGAAACTTCCCGTTTCGATGCGATCCTCAGTTGTTTATGAATATAGTTGTGCACAGTGTGCATCCAGGTACATCGGTTGCACCGGTCGTACCCTAGGACAGAGGATCGCTGAGCATAGGGGAGTCAGCTGCCGCACACGATCAAGGCTAGGACAACCACCCCATTCTGCAATCCGTGTTCATGCAGACAACTGCAATTCCATTTTTCTCCATCAATAATTTTTCAATCATAGGGCAGGAGTCAAATTTCACAGATGTATGTATTTTAGAGTCTCTGCATATTTTAAAGGGTAGACCAGCACGGAATGATATGTCTAGTTCTTTCCCATTGTGCATTTCCATCTAATTCATTATAATCTCGTGAACCGTTGGTGTCTGTAACTAATCAATTTATTTTCATTTCGTGTGTTTCTCAGCTGATGATGGGATTTATCCAGAAACATTAAAAAAATGTTTAGAATTTTGTTCTTTGCTTTTTAATTTTTAGTAAACTTGCGTTATCGCCAAACAAAAGATGTGGTTGTTAATCAGTCCAGTGCTAAATAACTGTTTTCAAGATCTCAAAGTATTCAGCAGCACGAATTCAATGTCTCTTTAAGGAGACCGTTCCCCATAGGGATCCATGGCTTGGAGACATAGGGATTTTTGCTGCTATAGGAGTGTAAGGGGTAAAGTACATCCTGTGAAAAAATGAGAATCGTACGTTCACTCGTTCGCCCGCTACTTGGGTTTGAAGAATGGGGGGGAGGGGAGGGAGAAGTGGGATTTTATCATGCTACACCTTGGCACTTTCTTTACGGCTACGTTGCTATGTAATCTTCTTTGTCTATTTATTACTGTATAATGATTTCAAGGGTCCTAGCTGACCCCACAAATAATAACGAAGAAAAATTGAGATTGTTTATGTTTACCTGTTTGGCCTTTTTTTGAAGGTTCGGAATGTGGGGTTTCTAAATGCATCTCCTCCTACAGTTTTCAAGCTACAGTGATGATTTTGGTATCATTGGATGCGCAAAAGTGTGTAAATTACGGAAATTAAAGGGTTACTTCGAAATCTGTCACGATCAAAAGTTGTGACACCACAAATGAAAATTCTTAGCAAAAAAAGATGGCGCTTCGAAAAAAATGTTTAAAATTTTTATTATGACTAAAAGTTTTTTGCTTACTTCCTGAAATCTACACAATATTCCGCATCTAATGATACCAAAATCATCACTGTAGCTTGAAAACGTTTTCTATGAATATCTCGTTTTCTTTGAAGTAAATTGCATTTTTTTATAGAAGACAAACGATTTCAAATTACATTTTCTATTAGCACACCAAATATCACTGCTCTAACTTCAATAACAAAAAAAAAGGTCCGTATGGGGAACGCCCTCTTTAAAGAAAAATAGGGAAGTATCTCATGTCGACCACTGTAAACCTGAGACAGTAATAACAAATGAGGTGGGTTACGTGAACGAAAATGAATTTACTAGAATATTCAGCTTTTTAATCAATGAGCTGACCAGGCTGCTGGAGCACAATGGCTCAATGAGCCGAATTGCATCTAATGGGAGACACTGCACTGAAAGTTAGTGAACACTTCATTCTCAATTGAAGGCTTTTGTCAATATTTAATAATACATTTATTTCAATGGGTAGAACTATTTTTTGAGAGGCAATTGAATGATTTATTTGCACATATATTGCGTCAACTCGAAGGGGATTGGATAGCCAAAAGTTAGTTTTTTCTTCGCTTGTAGAAGTAACATTTGTTTTTTTTCTCTCCTGGCCGCTCACCGTCGTCCGAATTCAAGGGCTCACTCCTACGACTATTACCGTAACAAAACTTATCATGATCATAGCTAGTAAGTAATTTGTCCTCGCCCGAAGAAAATAGTTCACACTTAAATAAGCGAAAGAGAATTTTGTATAATTGATGCTCTAAAAAATGCAGCATATTAATGCAATGATTTGACAGAAGAATTTCCTCAGTTATTAGTGTCAGGCATCCTCTTTCATGAGGGATGAAATAAAACTGGGGATTGGAGAGTGTGAGTGGGGAAACAGCTATGCGCGTCTCCGTTTAAATCAGTCATTCACTGTTGCCGTACTGAGGCCATGAGCACGACCCAAGCTATAAAGAGGCTTTGTCAAATTTCTAATAAACGTTTCAAATTATTTAGACAACCTAGAAATTAATATCTCCAATCACTAACTACTTAAAAAAAGAAGAAAGGAGAGCCGTCATGTAGCAACATGTAGGTTCCACGCTTCGAAAAATCGTTGTTGATGCGAAATGCGGGAACATGACGTTACTTGGTGGGTGACGTTGAGGGTGGGGAGGAGATGCAGAAGCAGGTAGAGTTTTGGTAGAATACATTTATTTATACTACCCATTGACAATGCAGGTAGTATAGACTCAGGTGCACTGTACTCCTCAAAAAAATTAAAAAGATTAACACGAAAAAATCACGATTGATCTTTCCATAGATTCTTCTGCAGGATTTTTATTTGTTTGTACTTTTTCCTGAATTTCTAGACACATTTATTTTGCATCACACGCATATTAGTCCATGAGGTAAAACTCTGGCGAGTGGGGCGGCCACAGATTGGATGCTGCATCATCATTGGGATTGTCTGAACAACATTCTTGGGGAACTATATAATTTTTGGGCTTTGTCAAAAGATGCCGAGTCTTGCCTGTATTATTATAACTTTCTGTTCCAAACGGCATCAAACCATGGTTTAATGAGTGGTTTCAGTACTGCAGTATATTCCGCAGCATTGATTCTCCAACCCTATAAGAAGAAGCAGGGAGGCATGATTACCTAGCTTCTCTACTTGCCTCTAATGAAACCATCACAGTTGATGGAAATTTGGCGTGTATATCTTCATGTGTATCAAACTGATCTTCTCATGAAAATAGTGCTTGTTGTTTTCTTCGTTAAATTTCTGATGTTGAACAAGTTTTTTCTTCAGTGGAAAAACAAAGTATACCATGTTCATGAGGGTCTTTTATGTCTATTGAGCATATGATTTCAGCCACTGAGATTGTTTTATTTAGTTTTTGCGGACATAAATTACCCTTTTATGTTTACGTACGACTTGTATCGAATATCCCGATGCAGCACATTTCTGATAGTCCGCTCTGACACCCGCTTTTAGCGACGAGGCTTGCTCATCTTTTTGATTCTCTATCTATCTAGAGCCCTTCTATTCCCTTGTTCTTTGCAGTGTGTTGTTGCCTCGCCTCGGTTTTGTAATCATTACTCCAACATGCTTACAATTTCATCTGAACTTCGTGTACAAATCATGAACTAGGCAAATATTGTAGGTTTTTATATTGCTTTGGTTTACATGCATTTGAACTACAACTGCAAGTCTTTTAATTATGGTACTAGGTATGGTCATATGAATGAATTACGGTTCTTTTATATATCCATTGATGTGCAATAAAATAAAACTAAATTTTCTTAAATACCTTTGCAGTTGCCGTTTGTGAGCACTTTCTAGATATCTAGAACCTTCGTTTTTTAGTAGACGGTCAATCAGGCAATCTCATGGCTAAGTTTCACTTAATTCACTGTCGTCTCTCGGAAACTTAGATTGTAAAATCATATTTTAGCTTCCCTCAAACTTCGGCTCGACTGTAAAATTATTGACAGTGTACTCATATGAAAAAGAAACTTCCAGCATGTAAGGATATTCTTCTAGAAGGCGATGATTTACACAACACTGAAAACTTGGATAAATTTTACCACGCTGTGTTGTACCGTAACACTTTGGTCTTTATCAGATTTGAAGCGACCGTATTTTGGATACTTTTATCCGTGAAAGGAGGTTGTGGTTTTACCGACATGAATCTGATTGGTTTTTGAATCTGTCTGGCAGGAACAAATGATTGAAAATATCAACATATTCACTACACATGACATTGCGGTAAATGTTCTATTACATAAAGAACTACACAATATGCTTATATTCAATTTTTTAGAGCTCGTATGGAAAGTTACTTGAAAGCGTTGAGGTTTTATTTTTAGGTATTGAAACAGCATCGTTGTGTCATGCCGTAAGGCGTCATAGCTACGTGTATTTTCGTGCGAGTTCATCGGGCCATTTGTTAGCAGATGTCATTTGCGAATATACTCCCATTGACAATGATTGAAAAGTTTAATTAAGAAATAAAGACACAGTTCCTGTTAAGTGGTGAACAATATGCAAGTATAATGTTCACGACGGAGAGTTGGAGCATTGATAACAATGAAGAGTGGGAGATGTTGGAGGGAGCATTAACACTTCCCCGGACACCTCCTGCGTTCTCCCACACGCGCGCACGCTTACACGCTCAACGAATGCGTTCCGGGAATAGGTGGCTACGGTAAGGTATGGTACATCTTGCAGCGGGGATTTGTTCTTAATGCTTGCCTACTGGAACTTAATTTGATTCTCAGCTTAGTAATTATTTTTGTTATAGAAACAGAGTGTCGAGCCAAGTGTTCAACACTGGACGAGTAACCTTTAGTTGTTTTAGAGTTTTCCACAATTCGGAGATGCACTGTCTATTACTGAACTTTCTGAGATGTCTTACTTGAAGAGTTTTTACTGCCTAATATATAACACATTACATCAGACCGTTCAGATGACGTGTGTTTGAGTCGTTTTCTGTAATCTAATCTGTTTCAATGTTGCTTTGAATTTTCTTGATACACATGTATTTTGCATCGCACATGAAAGACGGAAGACATGATCCAATGTTATAACACGTGCATATTAGTCCACGAGGCGAAACTTTGGCGAGTGTGGTGAGCACGTATTGGATGCTGCATGATAGAAATTGTCTGACCATTGTTCTTTGGTAACTTTATCATTTTTGGGCTTTGGTAAAAGATGCTAAGTCTTGCTGGTATACTTATGACTCTCTATTCCGAACTTATCGTATATCCTGATTAAAAGTTCAGAAGATGAGAGGGGAAATACAATATTATTGAAATAATTGAGCGATCACTAATGAAGTTTCCTTCTTCGCTGCTCAGCTTTGAGACAACTGGTTACCTAGATCATGATTTCATTGCGATCAAAGTTTGTCTGATAAGCATTTCACAACTGAACCCCTTCACTACAGGAGCAGCGCTTATGCGTGCTCGTACGTGGAGCATGACAGGCACAGAACAACATACTGTGACCTGTTCATATAATACAGCGGAGAGGGGCATTTGGTGCCTATCGAAATCGGAAGGACTTGTGAATTGAACAATATTACAGGAGGATGTACAGAGCTGCAGTTGCAGCGCATGTGTACAGCTGCTAGCAGGCATTTTGACCGTTTTCTGTGAAGACTAAAGCGAATATGACAGACTGTCGGTGCAGGTAGGGCTCACTGACGCAGTGGTGCGGACGGCGGGAAGGCTGGAATGAAGAGAAGGTCGCTTTATCTGTACTACACAGCAGGTCGCTGCAAAGAAGGCGATACCTGGCCGACTTCAGTGGCCAGGCTGGATTTGCTGGTGTGTGCCAAGCAACAGTAGAGGCGCGCGAAACAAAACTGGGCCATGTAGGGCAGGCACGAGTCGGGGCTGTCAAGTGAGCGTTGGGCGATGTTTAGCAGACCACGCTGTGAGCGGGTAAGACCTTAAAAAAGCGGGTGTTGGCAAGGGCCAGCAATGAAGACTTGGAGATTTTAGAAGAGCATCAGCAGGGCTAGTAAGGCAGGACGACGATGCAGAGGAGAACAGGGTGATGCATCATGTGATGCAACCATGGACTTGCGTAGCAGGGAAGGTGTCCCTCAGCAGGGAAGAGGGGACGGGCGCGTGAGGGGGTGGATCCCAGATCAATATCCTACACACCTGCCCCTCCTGTCCGGCCCCTCATATCTACCCTGTCCCAGCTGCTCTTCCTGGCCCTCCTTCCTTCTCTACTCGCGCCACTTACTATCATACTCACCTTCTGCAGCTTGTAGCGCCTTCTCTCCCCTCTCATTCTCTCTTTTGGCTCTTTTATTATGGCCATTATGGTTCGCATGTATTGGAACTTCAAGTCTTTTAATTTACTAATGTAGCACATTCATAACTGAAACTCTGTCATTTCTGTTATATCTTACATCTCTCATATCCACTGTTTATCCTTCCCTCATCTATCTAATAACTGATTTTTCTCTACGCGTATTTCTGGAATCAACATTCATGTATCTCATAGACTTGATATTTTACCTCACGTATTTAGTTTAATAAACTTTTATTATTTCATTATGCATAGCAGCCTCCTCTCTCAATCAGATCTCTACTTTATTAGGGAGCATTTTGCGTCCGTCTCAGTAATGGAACGTGTTGAGTCCATCGTTTTCCTTTTCTTTCAGCGTCTCCTTTTGTCTTCTGATCCTTATTTAATAATGCAATGTAAATTTATTGCTACCCCCAATTAAATCCCACTTTGTGATTTCCGATTTTATTTAAGAAGTTTGTTTTGACTTGAAGAACATCACATGTCTGTAGTTAAATAAGTATTAGACATTTTCGTAGAATCTCTTTTTCTCTTTTAGTGATCAAAGGCTTTTGGTCCATCCGATTTATTGAGCTTTCCTCGTACCACCGATTCTTTCCAATTTTTCCCCTCTCGTCTATCTCATTCAACAGATGTTGCCTTTTATCGGACGATTCCTAATGATTATTATTCATTTGATCTAATTTTTAGCGGGCAAAACATTTTTCATATCCCTCTTCCAGCCGAGCGACATTTTTGAATGCAAGGTAGCAAGCGCATGCATGAACGGACGCGCCAAAGTTAAGGGTACCGTTTATGTTACGGTGGATTATTATTGTACAGAGATTGATTGTGTGCCTGTCACATTCTTGAGAAATTTTAACTCCCCACCAACCTTAGCGCCAGAACCTATAGAGCGATGACAAAAAGCTGACACAAAGAGAAAAAATTCTAGCCTTCATATTACTAAAATGGGATTTGAGTATGGTTCAGTATCTACAACTGCGGAAGTAACGTATATGCGTTTTGAATTGCCATCATGTATTAATAGATCGTTTCTTTTCCAATTTCTAGACCTTACGAAATTTTTACAGTTCATCACGCGTTAAAAGACGAAGAAAATTATTTATCATCTTTATCATCTCTCAATATCAGCTAGTCCTCTATAGATCAGTATTCCTATGGTACAAATTATTTGCCTCTAGTCATCTTGCAATGTGATCTGTGTTTGTTGGTTTCATATATCGTATGATTCTGTTTTTGAATTTGATTTACATTTCTTAGTATTGTGACTGTTAAATTTACTCTGCACTTTTCAGTTTGATGATGATGTTCGTACATCGAAACGTTGCTTTTTATAAATATACAGTGATGTCCAATTTTGTAGTGAGTGTTTTAGTAAAGATGATACGTAATTTTCTTCGTCTTTTAACGCGTGATGAACTGGGAAAAAATATTAATAGATCGATAAATTAAATTATTTCATTCACTTCTTCACCGCATGGTTTTATCGAAACAAGTATTAGGCCGAACTCTGCTCATCTCAGTTCATATAATTGAAGCCCCTATTAAGCTTTATTCGCTGAAAATGGATTCAATAATTCATACATTTTACCCGTTTTCTTCATTTAGCGAAACAGGAAAATTTATGTTGAGTCGCAAGAGCATTGTATCACGAGGCAGGCAAAGTGAGTTTATGGTGGCTGACATAAACGCGAGCTCACTGCTTACGTGTTGAAGGACTTGAATAATTAGGGAATTGAACTAAAATGTACCAAACAGAGTTACTTAAGAGATTACACATGTCTAAAAAAGTACAAGACTTTAAATATTTTTATGTTATAAAGGAGCACCGACATGCCAAGTATTTGTGCTCCCCTTCTTAAGGCGCTATGAGTGTTTCTTGTAATTGTGCAACTGACTATGGTTGTGGCCTTCAAGAAAGGTGGGTCAATTTCTGCGTAATTATCGCTGGCGCAAGTGGCGCTACCACTCCCCTTACTCTACGTCGCCCAGCGTCGAAATCGAACATTTCAGCTACTGCTGAAGTACAGCAGTAGTGCTGAAAAATTGCGCAACTCGTTCAAACGTTCAACTAATGATCGGATGTTTGAAAATCACGTGCACTATTTCCCTTGATCGCCCCAGGAGCTCATTTTTACCCCGTTATCAACCGTCCGTAATCAGAAGTGTCATCCTCAACCTTAATTCTTTCCCGCAATCAAATTACGTCGATTTTGTTGCTTAATTGCCAGTTTATGTAGCAGTTCATGTAGGTTGGGCATTATCGGATTCAATTCATTTCCACACTTTCTTCTCCTACTTTTATGACATAAAGATGTGTCGTTAAACTTTCTCGTCGAGTTAATATCACCGAGAAAAACATGATGTATTTCGGCAGATTCATGAGTGTCATACCCTTGTCTCAAAACCGCAGGACAATCATGCCCCAGAGCTGCTATGGCATCCTGTTGCGTATCCCACTGCATACCCAACGAAACCATGGGCTACTTTGGCTTATATCTACGGAACTGCTTACCCTGGTTTAACTGACTCTGCCCCTCCCCAAAATAAATGTAAATCACGCATGTGGACTGAAAATCATGGATACAAATAAAATCAACGAAAAATTTGAGGGTTGTATTGCAAATGTTATCTGATTGATAAATATCAAAGTTCGTCAATTATTCAGCATATTTAAACCAATTCTTATTTTAGCATTCGTAATAAATTTAGAACGTTTAATAATGCTATAAAGTAATTTTTAGAGGTTCCATTCTAAATGTAATTGATGACTTTATTTTGATCAATTCATTCATATATAAAAATGATCTGAAGAGTTGTTCAAACCAATGTTAAGTTCACATTTTCAAACGATTGCAATAGTCGCAATGCTTGTACATACAATTTTCTGGTAGGGAATGCCTTGATTTGTAATGAATTCTGTTAAAATTAAATAAAATTTCTTACACTTTTGAAACAAGGCACCTGAGTTTCGCGTGTACACAAAAAATGAACCATCAAGAGAGCGTTCAACATTGGTTAACACTAAATCAAAGAAACTTGAAATCGATACTGGAAAAACATGGAGTTTTTCTTGATTGGTGGTTGTCATGCAGTCATTGCATGGAGTCATTTTGAACCGTCTGCGAATAATTATACCGCAGAAAATGATAAAATTTTCTTCAATTATTCCTGAAGTACGCAATATGTCTTCTGAGCACGTAATTAGCTGTCGATTTTCCAGTAGTCCTCACCTTTTTCATGAATACATGAATCACCGAAGTTTCTTAGACGAACACACGAACGTTCTTACCGACTTAGTAAACTTGTGGGAAATGCGTCAGAGCAGCAGTGCATGAGGGGGTGAACTGACAGACATGCACTAGTGGGAGATCCTAAAGTACAGTAATTAGGTATCATTTTAGGTGTCGTAGAGCGTTTTGAGGGTGCCTTTGCGATGGTGTAAAAAAATTCCAGGAATTTATTTAAACATTTTGTACCGCCTCCGACCCAGCGTAAATATTAATAACTTCTTAATTTTGTTTTATTCAACATTAAAAAACCTCACGATATTACTTCATTATTGACAAAGTTGGCAACACTCAAACGTACATTTGAGAGTAAGTTATTAATCGTACAAAGAAAGGTTACATACTTTTTTCGTTGTTTTAGTTTCCTCCTTTACCTGCAATCTCTCAAATTGAATATGCCTTACATGCTAGACAAAAATAAGTTCCATTTCCATTCAGTAAATATCATCGCAATACCTATGAGTGATTGGAGCTCAATTTCTAATTTGGAGATTTGGTCTTCACGTTTTAGTCGTTCAATTTTCAAACTAAACAAATTCTTTATCAATAGGTACTCGCAGTCTAAGTTTCTGTGCAGAATTATGATAAATACAAAATAAACCTATTCCTAATTATGAATAGAAGTGAAAAGGAATACGCTTTTAGAGTGATTATAATACCTACTGAAACGTTGACCGCAGCGGGTTAAACGAAAGTTTAATTTTCAACTCAAATTTAAAGTCAATTGTTGTAAGCTATTTTGAAAATAGCAAACATTAAATAAATCGTACTTTCATATAGTTTCCGTTAGGTATTTATTAAAATTGAGTTTGTGGCTACTGGTCGGAGAGCAGTATTATGAAAATTCCCTCAGTGTGCACTGGCAGCTCACATTGCGATCAACGTGTTGAAGGAAGTCAATAAGTAAGAAAGGACGTTTAGACTTTTCAGGTCATTCTCAATCGTATGAAACAAAAAGACGAAAGAAGACAAGTCAAATCAAAATCAAAACATTTCGATTTAAATTTACTTATTTTCTTTCGGAGAATTGAGAATGTCCGAAACGGTCGAAATGCTCTTTTTCCTTCTGACTTGCTAAAATTGGATACTATGACCTCTTCTATGCTTGTTCATTTGCCCTTTATTTCATTACTATGATTTTCAAAAGCAAATATTTATTTAAAAACTAGTTCTGCTCCTATTATACATGAAAATGAAGTCAGCAAATTTGATCAAATTTCATTAAATTTCATCAAATTTAATTGCGTTTCATCGCAGCAAGAGGTATTCTATTGTATTATCACTATTTATTTCAGTAATTTGTGATGTTTAGTACAGGTGTGGTGACAGTCTATGGTCTTTAATGTGGAACCTTCATGCTGGACGGCGTTTGATTTTGACGAAGAATTTTTACTATCATGACTAGTCACTGGTCCTGAAAGCCAGCCCTGTTTCGATATGCATAATAAATATTGGATTTTCAATAAAAATAATCAAAACGCATTCACAACAATGTTTTTTGCATTGTTGCTCTGCCAGTGTTCCATTTATCATCCTTTTTAGAACTGCAAAGCAAAGTTACCAACGATAGCTACATCAGTTCAGTGATTCTACAGGAAATCATCTGGCTTCCTCGTAGGTGAGTGGTCTGATATTTTTGAGATATGCATTACGGATGACTTCGTGTGAAAGCTCTGAAGAGAAGGCGTGAGTTGAGACTGCAAATCGCTGGTGAATTAGGCCAGACACTGCAGGCTGAAAATCTTTTAGAATGAGTGGTAGGAGGGAAGAAGAGGTTTGCTGTTTTGTTCAGCACAAAGTGATCGTATGGCGAGTGAATGTAGGGGGCATTCCGCACATTTTGAGAATTCCAACTTCTGGTTACTAGGAGAATCGTGTTAAACGCACCAGAGTTGCATTGATTTTTCAGAGTAATCATAGCTTATCATAGAAAATGTTTGCATTTATTCATTTGAATAGATCTGATAAACAAAACAATTTAATTATTCGCTTGCTAAATTTTTCACACTAGTTCTTTTTCTTGAATAACATTTAATTTAAATTTGTTCATAAAACTTTTAAAGCCAAACCGTCGCCCATTCACAGAACACTGGCAGTGGTCTCTCACTTCAACTGTTTAACTTCATGGAAAGCAATCAAAACAGTGGGAGCAGTGAAACGTTTACAATAAGCAAATGTATAAACAAAACAAATAAATGCAAAAGCAAATATAAAATTGTGGTTAAAAGTTACGCGTATCGTGGATGGATGAGAATAAGGAAAAAATGCCGAGAACCAGTTTAACTTCAGCAGAAATACCATGAATTCAGAGAAACACTGAGATCTGCCTATCACAACGACATAAAAAAAATAAGAGTACGTTGAGAAATCATAATTGCATAAGTTCAACAACGCCTTAGTGTATGCTCTACACTGAAGAATCTAAAATAACATCTAGTTGACATAGTACCTCGAACTAGTTTGAAAAACAAAAATTTAAAACCTCAATGCGAACGACGCGGGGAACGTTCAATCGCGGCTCTCACATTGGCCACGTTTTCAGGTCCTGTTGCTGTCCTGGGACGTCCAGGCGACTTCTTTTTCAATGCTGAACTCGTCTGTCTAAAATTTGACACCCACACTTTAATCGTAGCGTGATGTGAAACAGGATCATGACGCCCGAGTCCGAAATGAATTCGAAAAGCACGTTGTGTAGCAATTATCGAACCGCCGCATTCGATAAACCGCTCAATAACAAAAGCACGATGTTCACCAGACCAAGGCATGTTGACTACTGACAAATGGCATAAAACCGGCTTTCTAACGGTTTTTACCCCACTACTCTA
This sequence comes from Platorchestia sp. MABIK, assembly GCA_014220935.1. NCBI lineage: Eukaryota > Metazoa > Arthropoda > Malacostraca > Amphipoda > Talitridae > Platorchestia > Platorchestia sp. MABIK. The sequence goes on along the minus strand of JACJUY010003218.1, from coordinate 140,176 downwards.
CCTGCTCCCTCTTCTGAGAAAAAGGGATTTGAAATCGGATAGGTTTTTCTGCCCCACCCTGTACTTTTACATTCTGGGTAAAATAAAAAGTGAACTTTCTGTGAAATGAACACAAGTTGAATTTATAGAAACAAATTCCATTTTATAAATGTGTCCAAACAATTCAATATCATCAATAGATTATAAAAAATTTAAATTATATCACGCACAAGAAATTTCGTACACCTAATATACTTTCCAGCTCGTACAATAGCGGCAACAAAACTGACATGCAGATAAGATTCAGATTGAGGTAACTCGAATTGCTGGTTGATGGAGGTTGTTCACTCCAAGTGCCGGTCATTAAAGTGGGCTAATGGTTGAACTTTAAAATTAGTTTCTTTTGTTTCTTTAATGGACTGGCGGACACCAAACTTCCTGTTATAGACTGTGTTTTGCCTTGTTCTTAGCGCACAATAATATGTATTCTTAGCTCTTGAATTTCCCTTGCAATCAACTTTTTTCTCAGGTTTTCTAATTAAAAAGCATTTTCTTATTTTACCGTAGAAAATCAGGCCATATGAAGAAAAACTATTCAGGTACTTTGCAGGTTGTAACAGTCAAAAAACACACTGAAATTGTACTGGAAATTAAATTTAGAGAATTTCTAAGTACATATGTTACGATTAATATATAGAGACAGAGAAAATGCTGTTCAATAAAGTTATTTACACCGACTTTCTTCGATGAAAGTAAAAAACACGACAGACAGTCGGAACGAATGTATTTCTTTCATGACTACTGATAAAGGACATGAAAAAAGTGTACTTCTAATGGGCGAAAGCCAAACTAGAATTCGAATTCATTCGAGGCTACTTTTTCCTCACTTTGTTTGGAATTTGAGGATTCGGGGATTCTTTTTACACGAAGAATATGTCAATAGTGCCGGAATAATTTTTACTCATGCATCTCCAAGTTCACTAAGATTGTAATTTCTGACACTGAATGCAAAGTTCAATGATCGACTGTTAATACTAATATGCATTGTGCTCATTTCTGTGTTATTTTCAGAATTGCAAATGCTTAATTTTATTTAGATGGAGGTTTTGTTATTTTTGGCAATATAATTCTCCTGAAAGGGCATGCCATCGTTCTCTAACCAACCAAAGTCTCCATTGATATGGTTTTACCTCGAAAATTTATTGGGAGATCTCCTTAGCTAAACATTATTTAGGTACTTCTGATTTGAACAGATAATCTATTAGGACAAGATGCGACATAACGTTATTATTATGAGTAAAATCATACGCTTGGGCGTCCATTGACAGGTACTGAAACCTAAATGAAGCATAGTACTCCAGGACGCACACAACGTTGCTTAGAACAATAACTTTTAAACAACTTAAACAATTTATTTACCACAGGTGATACAGAGGTAGAATGTTTCCTAAGTCTAATATAATGGTCAAACTAGAGTATGGCTACCTGTGGGCCCGAACATGTTCAGCGACTTCTAGGGCATCCTACCATCATATTATTCTAAGGTGTACAATAATCTTTAACCTAATTCACTTAACCTAGTTTCGCAATAGACTGAACAATGAGATAATTGACTTAACATTTGATGCTGTATTTTACAATATAGGTCAAATCGGCTATATTTAACAATATATTCGATAAAACGATTAAGAGCAGACTGAAGATCGGTATGTTACCTATGGCAAATCATAATATTAGGACCAGACATGTAGGAGGCATGATGTGACATGGCGTTCTTACATGACTAGTATTTTGATAGGAACGGAGACTCAAGATGTCTTTTGAATAGTTTGTAGGAATTACTTTCACGGATATCCGCAGGTATTGAGTTCCAAGTTTTAGTTCCAACGAAGAGGATACTGTGTTGCGACCGGGCCTTTGAATAATAGGGAAGCATGAATTTATTTCTATTTCGGGTTAAATGGTCGTGATGACCAGTTTGCTCAGTTAATAATTGTTTTAGGCTATTGTCGCCATCATTTCTTAGTGTTTTGTAAATGAAATTGCAAATGGAGATATTGTAGAGATCCGAAAGTTTAAGTATTTGTAAATTTTTGAATGAATTATTTGTGTGAGCATTATATTCTAGGTTCTTTACCGCTCTGATAGCTCTTTTTTGCAGAGTAAAAATTTTGTTGGTTTTATCTTTATCAATTCCGTGCCATGCTTCTATTCCGTATTGCAAGTATGGAGAAATGAGCGTTCGGTAGAGCATTTGTGAAGCTGCTTCAAGCAGGAAATTAATAACTTTGCTTAGGATTCCGATGGATTTTGATAATTTAGAACTAATATGAGCTATGTGCTCTTTGAAGCCCAAATGTCTATCTATTATGATGCCGTGAAACTTACATGAGGAGGTTCCTTCGATTTCACCTTCGCCAATTTTTATACGTGGGAGAGATACATTTTTCTTGTATGAGAATGTAGTATTTTTCGTTTTATCGATATTAAGGCTTATTTTATTACCTTTAAGCCACAATGAAACCTTATGAAGTTCATTATTTATACTCTCCGCAATCATAGCGGGATTTTGGTTCGGAAGGGCCGCAGAAAGCGTACTGTCATCGGCAAAAAGTATGAATTTGAAGAATGATGTAGATTTAATAATATCATTGATAAAATCAGAAATAGGAGAGGCCCAAGAACAGATCCTTGTGGAACTCCATGGCTAATTGTCTATGGGTCTGATTTTGCGTCGTCGATGACAACGTATTGCATCCGATTTGTTAGATATGATCTGGACCAGTCATGGGCAACCCCTCGAATGCCATAACAGTGTAGTTTCGAGAGTAATATTTTATGGTCCACACAATCGAATGCATTTCGAAAGTCAAGAAATACAGAGAAGGCAGGCTTTCCTTCATCTATGTTAGAATAAAACTTTTCCTGACTTTAAAAAGATTTATGACCCACAGGAATGCAAGCAAACTAACAGGACATAACACTGATCCCGGCGATGAATTTCATGCCAACACAGACCGAGGCATAAAGCACCGGCCAAACTGACGAGAGTGGCACCCTACAGGCTCGAAAACACTTGCAGTGAAGGGATTGGTTTTAACCGCAACTCAAGCGTTTCTCACAAGATATCAGGACAAGGAGAAAAAAATGAGACCAATGGCTCATATCACTGAAAACGTTGCTAAACTTTTACAGGTAAGTAACACTTTGCCTATAGAGCTCGTTTACTAATTTATTCGAGGCACACAAACGACTATCTGACTATAGGAGTGGGTTTAGAAGACGGGGGTGACTGGCAGCAGCCGAAACCGAAACAAGAGAGCAATACTTCAACGAAGGCAGTAGTAATACATAAAAGCATCCTTAGATCACATCATTAACCATTCACAGGAGCCCAACTCTACCGGAAGCACATGAGACGAGGCACCTGAAGAACGTTTCAAACATGGGCTTCTCGTAGAAGTGAACACAGAGTTTCGCCATGGAGATCGACTGGTGCTGCACAGTGTCACCAATCTTCAGAAGCGTCGGAGATCGACTTTCAGCTGTAGTATTGCCTGGATTCAGGTGAATTCTGCATGCAGAACACCACGTGTTGATCCGTGGCAGCTCTCTATTCAAGGATTTAGTGACTGAATCCCTTATGCTGGGAGTACGAACCTCAGCTATTAGAGTGTAATCATCAGCATGTTTTATCATAGTGTTCTTCCACAAAAAGAGCATGTCATTAGTGCACAACACAAGCAGCATGGGACCAAGAACGTTACCTTAAGGAATGCTCAACACCACCTTGATAGATGCTCTCAAATGGCCGCTCTGAACACTCAGCAAAAAATCAGGAATAACCAAGAAAACCATGCCACTTATTATAAATTCCTTCAACGTGTGCACAAGGCTCAAGTGGTGCACTTTATCGGTATGTTATGACTTATTTTTGGCAAAACTGGCCTTTTATGAATGAGTGTAATATTTCCTGTACGTCAGAAAATTGAAAAACTCCCTGAACGGTACAAGTGCCAAAAAATATGTTGAAATTGGGTATCAAAAATTACAGCAAGTTGATCGTAAATTAGGGAAGCATGCCGACTAGGTCCGATCCATCAAGAGGGGAAGTCTTTCAAAAGTGTCTGCTCAGTAGCTGAATTCGAAATAAATCAAACTGTTTATGGATGGGTTCGACATGACTCAAATGGTACTGCCTCACCGCCGAAGCGATAACATCTCAGTGAGGTCCACTCTTCAGATGCACCGCCCTCCTGATGTCGGCAACTTGGTCTAGTTCCTATGACATTAAAATGTATGAGTGGTCAGAGGTTCCAAATGGGGAGACAACAGTACTGATACTTGTACCAAATCAGGGACGCTGGCCATTTTAAGGTCAAGGCAATATGTGTAACCTCTGAACAAGCTGCTAAAATTGGATAAAGAGCAAACATCCAAAGTGGTTGTCCTGTGACCAACAGATTCAGATACTGCACCTGGCACTTCTTTGCGATACTCATTCAAGTCCCCAACAAAAAATAAAAAAATAAGTCAGAACTGTTGATAAAGGCAATCACTCCCAATAGACGGATGGAAATTTACATAAAGAGGACAAATAAATAAACGTTCATGCATCCACAACTTGTGTCAACGACTGTCTCGGAACGGGCATTCATATCCCGATTGCCTATAAACGCTAAAGCCAACTTCAGTATCGATGGCAACTCCACGAATTGCAGGTCCACTGCGAAACGAAATAACGCCGGGGCAACCTCAGAGTAGAGCCTGCTCCCTATTAACGGCACTTCGGTACAGCGCAACACATCAAGTCGGAGCTGAGGGACACAAACCCTTCAATTTTGTGGTTAAGGAAACGGCATCTCGTACCACAAGCCTGTTCCAGGTTATTCTCAACATCTCAAAAAAAGTGAGAAAAGAAGGTTAAAAGAATTAACAGGAAAGAAAGAAATCGAGTAAATCTCATCAACGAATTGGAAGCAGGGGCAGAAGTTCCGTGTACAACTCTTAGTTTCCCGGTGCGCCTGCCTGTGGTAGATGGCAGTCCAGATGGACTAAAGGGTGCCTCCATCAACCTCCCATGGCCTTGCCTCGTCCTGCATGGAATTGACACTAATGAAAAAAGTAAGAAGACCTCAACTATGCCATCGATAGGCAGGCAGAGGAGCTGACTGTGGAGTGTCACGCACACGACTTATGCGACTATCAAGTGATCTCCTCCATACCTACCACTGGCTCCGTAGGGCTTCTCTGCCTCTCATGCGCATTTCTTCACATGAGTGTTCCCCAACTCAACTTTCTTACGGCTCATACAGCCAGAACGTTGTGACCAATGTCAAGGAGGAAGACAAATTTAATCGATTGATGTCGACCCTTTCACGACACGAGCGGGAGATGGGAGTAAAATTCTGGTGCCCTCATTCCGGAACTAGAACATACAAGGAAGAATCAACAATCAAGAACACTTTTGTACTTACATTTTCCAGCATTTGTAGTTCGTAGGTGAAAACTTTGAAAGCCAAATTACTAGTAAATAGTTACACTACATCTAAACACGGTATCACCATGGAAAACACGACCCGGGTGTAAACACTCGGTAACCGCGACTCGCTAGGTACGAATAGGTACGAAATAGGTACGAGCCATTGGTCTCATTTTTTTCCTTGTCCTGATATTTACTGAGAAACGCTTGAGTTGCGGTTAAAACCAATCTCTTCACTGCAAGTGTATTCGACTCGCTAGGCTACGTCATCTCGCTAGGTACGGCTTCCCATTCTCAGTAGATTTGTGGATGAGTCACTGTTGATACTCCGTGGTGCGTCAAGATTTATCCGAGCGCAGCGGTGCAGACAAAGTTTTTGGTATTATTTTCAATAGACCTAATATATTCTCAAAATAACTTTCTTATTCACTTCTGAGTAAAGAGCGTAATGGAATATCGACTTGATGAGAGTCAAATTTAACTCATTTTATTCTCCTTTGCCAATTCTTTTCGTAGCTGATGACGCTTTCATTGATCGATTTTCATTGAATTGATTCCCAGCGTGTGTGGTTGGTGCCTAATTCATAACTTCCCTTTCAGATATACTTATCACGTCATTCACAGCATAGTAATTCGATTGCTTGTGTTTCCCAGAGGCACGAGTAATTAAGTTAATTAATGATTCACCTTTCATTCTGATTTGCGATCTCTTCAAGAAAATTATGATTTCTTCAAAAAATGTCGATGTGTTTTTCCAAGTCTCCCGAGAAGTTGAAAGTTCTTCTGAGTTGGTTATATTTTTATAAAGTCAAAGCAATTTGAAGTGGAGCTTAATTTGGGATAATTATGAGCGACATGTGAATGGGAATACTTATTTATTAACAGTGTTTATATTCTCTCTTCAGGATTATTTAAATGCATTCTGTAAAACAACTGAGACACCTCATCCAACTACATATATGTAAAAATGCACGTCAGTTAAAATTAATCGACATGCATTGGGTATTTACTTCGTCACGAACGTGTGTGTAACTAAGTCACGAATTCGTGCGTGAACTTTCATATACATTAAATATTACACTAAATTTCTTTCTAGCTGTGGTGGCCGATTGCGGGCGCCTGAAAGTTCCAGAAAATGCTTCAAAAACTGAGCAATGGTTCCTCTAACTCAACCTCTGCTCTTCTGAGTCCAGATTTTCTAACAGTTCACTTTGTGGTAGCGTCCAACAAGAAGAAAAAGTTTTAAAGTTGGCTTCGAAGATACTACGCTGCCGGTTCTACGTGTCAGACTGCGCCAACTGTTTAAATATTCATGCAGCTTCGGATTAGTTATTGTTGGTGCGAAAGCAGCCCGCGATTTACAACAGAACAACAGTCCAGTACTTCGACGCTCCACGCACATCACACCTTACTTGGCCAACGTACTAACTGCTCAAGGACGCTTATATGTAGGCGCCTGAGGGTGATGTTAACGGCCTCCCTATGAGTGCTGTTGTTCCGTTTTAAACATGCATTGAGCACGTAGATGTCGTAAAAATTTGTACGAAATGTTAAAATTCAGTATCATAGCGATCAAAAAAATTAAATTCACACGATTATTTTTCTTTTTTTTCACAGGCTGGATAATTCGGCTATTTCCTGAAACATCGAGGGAAATATTATCGAAGTGACCAGTCATTTCTAAGCTCTTTTTATAGTCGTTGTCAACGAATTAAATTTGACAATAGTGTTAAATGACAAAATACATTTTTAGAACAATCGGGAACATCTTCAGCTGTCATCCGACCGTTTGTGAAGTCTTTCTTTTCATCGATGCTTATGTTTTCTTGTCCACCACCGAACTTTACTGATGTTCCTGGCTGCCAGCGTGCATGGTGCTTCTCTATGGCACTTATTGCTCAACTGCAGTGTTTTAATCCTCAAATTGTATTTAGATTCGCACTTTCTTCCATGCTATTGTATCATTAGCTTCATGGTCATCACTATAGAGTAATGAAATTCACTGATGTAATCTTGAAATTATATTCACACTCCTTTTTCAAGTGTGTTGACGTGTTCCAAATATCATTATTTACGTGTTCATTGCTGTTCGAAAGTCACATGATCTCGTCTGGTAGATGTAAATAGTAGTGCATCCATGATTTCTCTTCCGTAAGAGGAACTGTAGAGGCCAAGAGGCTCGGTCCGCCCAGCACTCGCGAGTGTGCTGTAGAGGTTGATTGATACCAGTGTGTACATATGTTTCGTCGTGTACTCATTCCGATATTTTTCTGCAGTTCCCTACTTTCTAACGCTAACGAAAGCCAACATCGCATCGCTGTTGCCATAGTCTGACGTTTAATTACACTGCCTCTTCGAATGTTGTAGATCAAGTAATACGACTGCAATCCAAATTCTAATCCAAAAGACAATTTTTTAGCTGTTCATTAATTTCACTATATTTCTATCCATTTCAGACCTTGACAATCACTGTATTTGTATTATAACTATCTTTAACTTAGACTACTCTTTGTTCAGTTGATGTGATCGTCGTACTAGATAAGAATGAAACCATGAAAGACGTACGGAAGTATTATAGTTCATGAAATCTTATTCACTATGTATCTAGCTTGTCTCTCCTACCCTTTTGTGATCCTAAATTCTCTGGAAGTGCGAGTGCCCGATAGGTGATGACGCGGAAATCAACACTGTCATCGGTTTCGCTGAGCAAAAGTTAGATTGGAAGATAAAGAAAATATCATATAAGCACGAGTTATTCGTCCTCCACTTTCGCAGTCAGTCAACAGATTTTTCTTCTCATCGGAATTTTTCGGGTTCGATATCTCATTTTGTTGTATCTGTAAAGCAAAGATTACACACAAAACTGTGAACGAAATCCGTCGGAAATTTTTATTAAATTTCTTTAAACCAGTTTACAACATTAAAGATAAACATTTTAGAATTGAAATGTTGATTTAGATAGCATTGCTAGATTCCAAACGCTCCGGCCATGTAACTATTTATTTGATTTGACTACGAAGTCTGTTGAGTTCATTAAGAGACTTTTATCACGTGAAAAATAAAAGAGCAAAAATTTCTTTAAGAACTAGCAAACCTGAACGGAAAGAAAACAAGAAGAAGAAGCCAAGAAGAAAAAGTTAGAAAATGAAAAATACGTCTGATGCTGAAATCGCCTAACACTGAATGTAAATGCTTCAATAAAACAAGTCGGTAAGCTTGACGCAAATGCGAACTTGTCTTTCACTATTATATACAGATATTTCTATCTACTGCACATCTCAAGTTTGCGTGCCTTCATGAAGTTGTAGGAGGTGGCTCATCAAACTGGCGTCCGGGAAGAAAGAATGTTCTTCTTCTCTCTCTTCTCCTTCTCCAACAACTTCTCGCGTTGCAGCTGCTTCTCAAGCAGCGGCCGTCGCTGCATCTCATGCTTTTGCTAAGCTCTCGTCAGCGTTTTCTTCAGCGACTCATAGATCGTCCACTGCTGTAGCCGCAGACTCGACAGACCAAGGAGGCGTTGTATCAGTTTCTACCCCCTCGAGTCCAGCTTCTAATTCTCCCGCAGCCTCCACGGCCCCTCCAGCCGTTCCAGCCCCGGCTGCCTCGCCAAGTACTTCGTCCGTTCACCACCATGGCAGCCAGGGAGGCTGTGGCCACCATACGTCATCATCTTCGTCAGCACGCAAGAGTCGAAGACGCAGCAGTTCCACCTCGACAGGTCGGAAACGGTCCACAACCATCCCTGCTATAACGGCCGCTGATGCCTCGAACCTGACGGTCAGCTCGCCGTCAGCGACGTCAGGCACGTCAGCTGCTTCTGCGTCAGCCCCTGCGTCGCCGTCGCTCCTTTCGTCCAGGGTTCGGATGCTGAGCCCTAAAATGCAGCGGTCGATTCGGATCAACGAAAATCAGGTAATGAGCCAGCATTGATTTTCATTACATCACTTTTATCATAGCTTATTCTTCGTTACAGAGTAATGTCTTTCTCCTTTAGTCAATTTTACAATCTTGTTTTGAAATTTCATTTGGAATAACTTTACAGTCGCTCAGTAACAAAGATGAAGGTCACAGTAATCTCTCAGCTGGTCCTTATCAGCTACCTCAAATTACATGTCACTTGATGTTAGAACTTTGGGAAACAAATTGTGTTGTATGCAAACCTTCTTTTACATACCTAATTATATATTGAGTTGCAATTCGCTATGCATGAGCTTTGGAAATCATCTATTTATAGTTTTTTCTTTAACGTTGATTATTCGAAACATGGCCATTCGTTAACTAAGGTACTATGATAGACCTGATGTTTCATTGTTCGCAAAATGCACTAAGCTTAACATCTCCACTGATTTTGCAAGTACATCAAACAAGCTGCCGTTCTTTGATAGTTCGGTTCGTAAGATCTTACACAGTTCTCGCCCCCGAAGTATCGGTGTTGGTTTTTGAATGAGCAATAGTCTCATTTCTGTTATACTACTCTGAGAGACCGAAATGAGTAATTCCTTCGACGTGAATGAGGAGCTTAGCTGTCCCAAAATCTATTCGCGCGTCCGAGTAGATTTTATTCAAGTAAAACTATCGCAAAACGCAATAACCGAGTAGCGTAATTTGGTTTGATCGATTTACTCACTATATCACTAGTTGTTTTGGGTCATTAATTTCATTTTCTAGTTTAGATCTTTTGAACTAGACAAGCTGCTCCTAACGTTAGGCAACTATTAATAGCATTGTGTGTGGAGGTAACAGAGACACAAATTTTATGTCTAATATATATAAATTGTAGTGCGAGAGTGAAATTCACTCACTTTGGTTCGTCGGTGTAGTTTGGCTTCAGGAAAACTCGTTTTCTAAGTTAAAAGGATCAAACTCTACGTGCAAGTCGCTCTCTCTGAGCACACAGATCACATATGCCTCTATTCCATGTGCACCGAACACTGAATTTGATATCGTTAGGGAGTAGAGGTAAAATGTTTCAGGAGAGCAACATTTCCGAAATATCTTGAACATTTTCAATTGTGCCGTTTGATATAAAAATCTTGCTAAAAACGAGAAAAAAAAATAAAAAGGAAAAAAATGCTGCTAGTACAGGATGTTTCGCCACTCAATAATTTAGAGCACATTACAGAAGAAAAAATTCTAGAACACATCTCAACAGATCGTTACATTGCTCTGTTCATCATAGGGGGAAGGCTTGTGCTTATATTACAGATATCGTAAAATTTGAGGATCACAGCTAAAGGAGTGTGAAAAAAAGTAAAAGAAGCGTCAATAATTTTATCACTTGGGAAGTATTCAAAGTCATTTAACATTAGAATCTGGAAAAATTATGTGATGTTATGAACGGTGTACTATTTGAAACTGTTGAACTAGATTAGATCAGATGTTAATTTAGGCCTCCCTAACCAAAGTAAAGATGTTCCTAAGAGAGGAAAAATAAAAGCACCATTTGGCATGGTATTAAGGGAGCGCGGAATCTGTGCACAAGGGGTGCTTCCGCTCAAGATCCCTGCGCATAGAAACGGGAAGTTAGAAAGGAAGGGTATGAAACAAGATATAAGTTGGTGAAGAAAGTTAGAGGTGCTGAAAAACAGGAAAGCAGTGATCTGAAAAAGATGTCTCTAAACAAAATGAAAAACATGTTTTACATCAATGGAAAGAAGGCCTTCCCAATTTTCAGCTCAGGATCGCATGTTTTTCCCCTAATAGAGCTAATTCCCATAGATACACTAGCTGCATCCTTCCGAGGGGGAAGCTAGTGTATTATATAAGTTACTTTTTCAGTATTTTCCTTCATTAAATTGAGGAATGAGACGTGCTCGGTAAATTGCTAGTAAGTTTCTCGGACAAAAACTAAACACCCATTTTTTTTGGAGCTCCTATCATTTAATATATTCACCAATCGATGCTCAAAGCTGCGCCCAAAGCTTAGGTTACATGCAAGTGCAGAACAGTCAACAGTCTTCATTTAGAGCTGGCAAGGTATAAATTTGTTTATTAATTGCTTCACCCCAATGGGATGATAGCAAGACGTCTTTCTATGGCAAAAAATGGGTTACTGCATGTGGTGGCTAAGAAATGCCATGTGAAAGAAGAAATGGAGTTTACTAAAGTTTCATGCTGAACTGTCGGGCCTGTTAACAGTGGAAACAATCCAGTACACACGGTAATTCAAGATACAATTGTGGTGGAATGAAAATTCTAATCGATAGGGAAGCTGTGCGTCTCAAATTGTTAATTGAAATTGCTTTGCATCAAGAATAGAACAATTGCGAAACGTTAATAACGGCCCTTCTCTTGCTACTTCTAAACAGACTTTTCGTGAGGAACTCCATGCAAAAATACATGCAGCAAAGTGGATCGTAAACAACCTAAGTTATTTAACTTCTGTTCTCAAAGCCATTCTTTAAACTTGTGCCAAAGCACACGCACATTGGACTTCTTAGGAATGGATAAGAGTCGTTTGGTCAGATGAATCACGCTTCTGTTTCTACAGCAACAAAACTCGCCGTCGTGCTCATCGAAGACCTCATGAAGCCTTCAACGAAGCCCGGGCGCAAGGAGCAGTTCAACGAGGAGTAGGGTCTGCCATGCCCTGAGGCTGTTTCAATTACACTTCGGTGAATCCTTCAATAATGAGGTGTCAGCCTAACTGAACCTGCATGGCCATATGGAGCAGCAAGGCAACCAAGTTTTGTCATTCGCGTGATATCTGAATGAAGACAGGCATTTTGCCTTACTTATTTTTCATGATGACAATCACCGGATGTATCGGGCTAGAAATGTCATTTAGGATATTTAGATTGAGCAGCAAAGATCCCATTCATGAGCCCATTGTGGAAAATTTGAGGGGCCACCGAAACGACTACGACCAGCTGGGCTTTGAGATTGTCAATTATCTTGGCGATCTTACAGCCTTAATTATTTTGATTGTAAGGAACAGATTTTTAAACAAGGATACTGTAGGTTTTTACAAGAGATGTCATGACGCCCATTAAATTGTGATACAGGCGTTCAAACGCCGTAGCAATGATTGCCGGACGCGATCGAAGACGCTAGGAGCTTCACAAATCCTTGCAGAGGCCTCTGCAGTTCTACCGATGAGGTCTTCTTTGGAATGAACATGTGTTTCGTACACTACGCTCTTCAAATGTGCCCAGAGATAGAAATTTAGGGGCGCAATATCTGGACACCTTGGTGGCCATGCGATGAGGTCGCCAGGGCCAATCCAGTGATTTAGACATGGAAAATTCAAAAATTGTCTCACATCAATCGCGAAGCGTGCAAGAGCAGCATCGTGATTGAACCACATTCCTTTGATGTCGGCTAACTTCTACATTTTGTCACAGTCACTAGCAAAGTATAAATTTTACTCCAATACGTTTCAAATTTCAAGTCTATGTAACTCTTGAACACTGCATTTTCGACCTCATGGTTGTTGAGTAAAAAGTGTTTACTTCAACAGTGACAACCTTGCATAAAAGTTTGTTCCACAAAGTGCCTGTCACCCTGTATACGTTGGAGAATTTGATGGTAAAATTAAAACTCGATTTTTAATATTAATCACACACATTTTTTTCCCGTCTACATCGTTAGGACTTTTGAAACAGATTTCTCACGTTCTCATGTAAAGAGTTAAGACATTTTCAAAGCACATAAAACATTTTGTTTTCTAGGTGATAATGCTGTGGGAGAAGGCTCGGAACGACCACACCTACAACAACTCAGGCTACCTCCACAAGAGGTCGTCCGATTCCAATAGGTGGCAGCAACGTTGGTTCCTCCTTTATCAGGTACCAGATCCTTCAAATGTGGCCCTCCTACAGGAAATTATTTTTCGGTATTCAAGGTAGAACTAATCGGTTCATAAGTATTTTTTGGTGGTGCGTTTAATCTCTTTTAAGCTGCACTCGCAGTAGCTTCATGCCAAACGATGACGTTATTAGAGGCTTAAAATATTTGTTTCTCTAGCAGTAGTGATTTTATTATGAAATGTTACTGGCTTGTTTGGGCGCGGTATGAGTTCACTAGAAACATGCGATGACAAAGTTGATACCTGATGATATTGTATGTTTTATTACAAAATTCTTTGTCTTGTTTCATGTCTTTCTTGGCCATGAGCGAAAATTTGCCGAAACTTAGGTAATCGTTCTCGCAATTATAACATACGATAGCTCAAAATTTTAGCATGGAGATCTCAAATCTTTCGAACTCTGCGCTCAAACACACTTCCTAATGATGCGACCATGAAGTTTAATTATACACTCCGTTGGGTGTCTGGCATTGCAAAGTTATTCAAGTCAGCATGAATTAGGTTCGAGGGATTAGTGCTAATTTTTAATCGTTGTTTCAGTGCCTAATACCTCCGGGCAAAAATTTCATGAAATGTTTTTCTCACATGAAAAGATCTAAAATCATGTCACTGTTTCCAACAAAATATCCAACATTTTTGTCGACCATATTTTAACCTTTTGCTGCAGATAAATAACTGTGGATGAGGATGTTTCGAAGACTTCAGCAATTCAATTCAAAAGTTATTGAAGCAATCGCCCGTGTTTAAAATAGGGGAAAAGAAATGTGAGATGCGAGTTGGAACGTTTTGATAACGAACCCCTACTCGTAATTTCATTATTGTTCAAACCCTCTGTCATGGAGTCGAACAAAATCTTTCAGCGCTTTAATTTTTGTGCTCAGTGGCTTTGCCCTAGAATCCAAGCAGATAGTTTGAAAATGTTGCTCTCTACATTTGGTTCTTCTCGAGCTCTGGCTTTCAACTGGCGCGCTAAAAAATTTATCGCCTTTATTTTGAAACGAGGTTCTGCTGTGTGAATCATTGATTCTCGTTCCATTCATCGTTCTTGGCGACTATGCTTCTCTCATTTTAAATATTTTTCAGTAATAATTAAGCCCAAGCTTCTAGGATCGTAGTTCCTTTCTAAGCTCATGCAAAAATAGTTTCTCTCATAGGATGCACAGAAGTTGTTAAAATCAAAACTCCGTGAAAGTAGTTTCTTCCGAAGTCTGTACAAGTGAAGTCTCTATCAAAGCTTGTGAAAAGTGGTCCCTTTCAATTACTGTGGAAAAAATATGTAGTTTATTTCAAAGTCACTGCTGAATTAATTTATTTTAAAGTTCGGGCAAGAGTAGTTCACTTCAAAGCCTGAGCAAAAGTGATTCTTCCAACTCATCTCCAGTTTTAGCTCCTTTCAAACTTTGGGGAAAGAAATGAATTAAATTTTGAACCAAACTTTTTCCTATCAAAACCTTTGCCTAAGCTATTTCTTTGAATTCCAATGCAGTAGCAAAGTTCCTTTCGAAATCTGGTGAAATGCTTGTTTATTTACCCATACACCCTGCATTGTGATGCTTTTTGTTACCTGTTGGTATATGGGTGTGTTCACTGGTAGTGTAGTAGTGATTACTCTGGTGTCTTGAAAGAAACATTATGGTTAACTACGATGTCTAATAACCTTGTCAAATACTCTAGAAAATTGACGGAACCCTAATGAAACATATGTTATGTGTTTGTGTTAGAATTTGTTGTTCTACGCCGAGAACGAGAAGAGCGTGAAGCCATCTGGTGTAATTCTGCTTGAGGGGTGCTACTGCGAGCGTCTCATCACCTCTGGCATCCCTGGCAGTACCAGGGGCAAAGAAGAGGAAAAGCAGGTGATACATGAAGAAAAACTGGGTTCGGTCTATGTTATAACACACAGTTTTATTTCAGACTTCCCTGACAGAAGAAGGCAAACACATAAAGAGGAGTCGAAAAGGGCTATGGGTGATAAATCCACGCCATCGGATGCTCAATGAATAGAGTATTTTAAGACTGTGTGAAAAATTTGTCTCCATAATGATAGTTTAAGTAACTGTAAGGGCCTTTGAAGAAAAAGGATTTAAAGTAATTTCAAAGTCGTACTTTCAACGTAGGGGCCGTGTCGACCAGCAGGTCAAACTGTTTGTTTTGAGCTAATTCTCTGCATTAGAGCTGAGACACACAGCTTTTGTGTGATGCCTTTTCATGTACACAGATTGTCAAGAGGCATCTCCTCTTTTGAGGCTCATTCCCTCCTCAGCAACGCATGAAATTAATTTCTGCGTGAGACACCTTAATTCAGCATCAGACATTCATTCTGGTGTCGTATGTTTTTGCGTGAGATACCCTACGTAGGTCGAGCGCTGTAACATGACATGGCATTAACCATTTACTGACGGCTACGTAAATGACAGATGAAATTCAAAATTACATTGCTTGTTATCATTAATTGGTGACAGTACATAATTCACTCGAAAGAAGGTCTGATGATTCATTGAAACTGCAATTCATTTTATTCCCTCATTGTATTTGCCCTCTGGATTCCGTATTTGATGTTTAACTTTATTAATTGTGGCCAGTATTGCTTCGCCATCACGTACCGGCGGGACAACCAGCGACAGTACGACCTGAGAGCTGACTCGGAGATAGAATGCAAAGTGTGGATCGAGGCCATTCGCCCCGCAAGCTTCAATAAGGTCAGCAACCTGGTGGTCTGCTGGCTTCAGCCAATGAACGGACGAGTGAACGAATGAGTTATTGAGTGTGTGGGCAGATGAGTAGGAAATTGTGTGGGGAGTGTGCGGATGGGGAATGAGAAAGAAAAACCTAAGCAAATGCTAAGCTACATCTTTCATGTAAATTAAGTCATGCTAACATCTGCTTGATGCGTTGGTGAGAAATTAAGGTAGTTTTCAACATCGGGAATAACCAGCTGTAGATTCATATTAAAAGAAAAGAGCGAATGAAATAAGGTATAGGCTTCAGTCAGCGAAAACCTACTCCACTTGTTCAACATTTCAAGATTTAAAAACCCTATTGACATTCATTGAAAAGAATGAACAAAATTTTGATTATAAAGCTTGTCTTTTGGTGTTGTGCAGGAGTAGAGCATCGTCGAATTTTAAAGGCTTTTTAATTCTTGGTATTATTGCATCAGAGATTCCACATGTCAATTAGACCTACTTAGTAATTCAATTTGTTGAAGAAGGCAAGCTCCACTCTAGTTTATACTGAAGCTAGGTTTCATCAGTGCAGAGACTTGTTCAAATTCTGCGACAACTTTCTCAGCAATCAAAAATGATTTCTTTGTTCTAACGCAGTCTTATTTATGAGAGTCATCTCGAAAATCCAGAAATAATTTTAACGACTCTAGTACTGCAAAATGAGCGATCGGAATAAATGGAACAATGGTCTATTATTTTGAATCACTCTACAGTAACGTGTTTCTGAAGACGTTGCAGTGGGAGAGAAGAGCATAAATTTTATGAAAACCAAGAGGGCTCAAGTACCTATTAATTGTAGCATAGAGAGTAAATTGGTGATATTGCAGTGATTTGTGTTACAAATTGAATTTTTTACCAGAAACATAACTCCAAATTTGAGTACATCGCATGCGACTTCATTCCGATGTACTTCTCGGCACGATATAAGAGGTTATTTTTATCTCTTTGCGAGGTCATTAGGATTTACCTCTGTGTACCTTTAGACGTCCTACTCTGTATAACGAATACCGCCCAAACTGTGTTACACTGCACAGTTTCACTCTTGCAATGAACTTTGCCACAGATACTTACTACAGTAGCTGTAGTACTGCTGTACGCCAATAATTTTATACTACAGGTAGCAAAGATTCACGGTAAATATTATATTTTGGTTAATTGAATTAATTTATTGTTTTTCTTTCCCAAATTCGATTTTTATTACGTTACACACAAAAATGTCAGTCGAGTGACGGTTCCAGAGGCTTGTGATGAAGTCTAGCCCATCGCAATTTATACTTCAATGTTCATTTGAAATAAGTCATCGAGCCACAGCCAGAACGTCGAATTTCGTTGCTTGGAATAAATCTTCGTCTACACACTCGGTCCTAACCCTTCTAGCGAAGGCATTTGCAAAAACTCTGTCACATTTCATAAATTGAAGATACTGTTTTAAATATCCTCAAATGAGATTATAACATACTTTTTTGTGGTGCAGGTTTTGCTGCAGAAGGAGGAGCTTGAACAACAGCACCTCCACCTGCTGCAGATAGTCGAGAGTGAAAAGACTGCTAAGAGCCTCTACACACAACAGGTCGAAGAATTATCTTCTGAAATACGGAAGCTCAGGGCTGAGGTAGGCTTCCTTTTGTTCTTCTTCCTCATGCTTTGATGCAGAATATTTTCAACTTGGTCATCAGCTGGTCGGTCAGGCGCTTCGAATAACACATTGTGACAGATCAAGAATTAGTACTGCAAAGAAGCAGCTGGTATAGGTAGGTATTTAAAAGTTTAATTGCAATAATTATTCATTGCAGAAAATTTAATTTCTGAAATCTTAAATATGATGCGTTTCAAAAACAATCCTCGATTTTCAATTTATGATCATTACATTTTCCCTTTGATAAAGAGATTTAAAAGATATTTTTCAACCACTACGAGAGGTGATAAAAGTTCTTTTGAATAACAGCGCCCAGAAAAACGTTTAGGCCTACATGGTAAATTTTGAATTTTTACAGTGTATGAACATGATGTCGGAACAGCTGTTATGAGAGTGATGTGAAAAATGCGTTCACAGAATGGTGCAAACTCATCCTTCTTGGAAATCAAACGAATTAAATTATGGAAAATGACGAGTTAGGAATGATTTGAAATGATAAAGGAAATTGTAAATAAATATTAGAAAACATGGTCCTCCCCAAAAAGATGGAACTATACTGCTCAAGCCTCAACCCATGAGGGAGTCGATGGCTGTACTATAGATAATTCTTACCCACCAACTCATTTCGTATTCGTGTGAAGTGCTGTGGCTGACCTGATTTGCATATATTTTGAGAACATTTTCATTTTTGGAGAATTTACTCTCACTCACGTTAAAGCTCACGTTAAAGATAACAAACCTTGCATCTTGTAAAAATCATAATATAAAATAATTTCGGAAATCAACCACACAGCGACAGAAATTGAGATGAAAGAATTGAAGCGAACCATTAAAATAGCACGTCTTGTTTCTACGAAAACGTTGGCCACGCATAAAATGTTGTGTATGAAACGTCTGAATGCAAATCTCTAAGATCTCTTCAAACTACTGTAGACCTTTCATGTATTTCATTGTACTGATTTGCTTAAAGGGTGAGTGGCTTATTTGCTAAAAGGGTGAGTATTGCACAAAATGGTCTGCTTATTTGAAAGCTAAGTTCATCTTTCATATCAACGTAAAGACTTTCTTTGAATTCAATGTTACAGTGGAAGAGAAAGCCATTAAACTAGTGTAAATTCTAAATTTCAGTCCTATTCTTTAATACTAATTTCCTTTGCAAGATATGAAAAATTTTTCCAGATTGTAGTCAAATTTTTCATCCTGTATATCAAAATTTGACAGCCATTATTATTGTTCACTCTGTTAAATTTTATGTTTTAAATACTAAGCTTCCTTTTCAGATTTTGAAGTTTTTTATTTATTAAGAAACACAACGTTCAACAAAAATTGTGTGAAATTTCACTCGAATTGATAAAATTTCTGTGCTAATTTAAATTGATAAATCCTATACGCGAACAAATTTTCTAGTCCAATCGTGTTTAATTTATTTCGTATATTTCCTCTGCTGTTCTAAATGTTTTGGGCGTGATTGCGTCAGCTGTGCTCGCTAAAGAAAACCTGGTCCTCGGGTGCGGGTGGGCGGCTGGATGACCTCCCGGAAGACTCGGAGGAGATCCGCAAGATCAAGAAGGTGCAGAGCTTCTTCAGAGGCTGGCTGTGCCGCCGCCGCTGGAAGCAGATTGTGGAGGAGTACATCCGCTCGCCCCACGCGGACAGCATGCGCAAGCGAAACAGGTTCGTCAGAGGTCTGGTGCTCTCTTCATTAGACATGTCAGATTTATTCTTTTTTAGGATATCTTCTCTTTCTTGTGAAAGAGAAGTGCGATCGCTCTGGAGTGCAATCCCTGCTGATCGAAGTTTTGATTTTTACCTTACACCACAATGCAGCTGCGACAGCTGAGGAGTATTTCTCAACAATTTACAGAATCACGGCGCCACACAAGCAACCTAATAACAGAATTTGTACATGGAAGCTAATTCAGTTCTTGGTTCTTGACAAAAGTAATTTTCACAGTAAATTAAGTGACAGTTTTACTGTTCCTCATTTTAGAGACGAAGATCTTAATTTTTGAAGTTTCGATATCCTACAATTGTTTCATTGAAAATATTTTATGACCATATATCCATGATAAATTACGTTTTACTGTGTTATTTAAAGTGATTTGTCTCATCTGATTCTTTCGAAAAATAAAAAAATATTTATAAATACATTATATTATCTATATATACAAAAATTGAAGCCGATGTACAAGTACAAATTAAAATTTGCCCAATAAAGCTCTGCCCCATCGTCACAGTTTGCTACCTTGTGCGGTGAACTGGAAGGAATTAACATGCACCTCACTAACGTGTGAGTTAGATAAGAAAATTCAGTTCGCAGCAAAGCTTCAATATACCTGACCTGTCCGACTTGCGAAGGGTCATGGTCATTTGAGGCGACTCGCTGAAGAGTTCGTCTCTAAACAAGGCAACCAACTTATTAAGAATCATGCCAGGCTACTCAACCAGGAAAAGCAATAGAAGAATAATCGGTAAAAGTTAAAGTTGATCGACCGTGGTTGACGACTTCTGAAAAATAAAGATTCCCGTTAATGCCATGACTTCAGTGCTGCAGATGAATAAGCGTCTCCTGAATCTTTTCAGTTGTATGGAGCGCTCATTTACGTTAAAACGTTCATCCAAATGTTATAAATGTCACAGCAAAATTTTGTCAGTGCGCACAATTGAACAGCGGTGCCATGTCAACGTAAACTGGACACTAACAATGAAAATACGTAATCTGGTCTGAAGAATCATTTGCGTTATTGAGACCACTAAAGGGATTTTTTTTGCGTTGCAAATACCTGCAACTTAATTACATGTAAGCTACCTGGTTCCCCTCGCAAGAATGGAGGGCGCTCCGTGAGAGCGTGGGGCCAGCATCGGGGCGTAGATTGGGGCCACTCGGCATCCATGCGGGCCAATCACAGGCGAGCACTGCCGCAGTACCCTCGGAAGCCATTTACACTCTATGCCTGAGGCTCTAGCTGTTTCCTGCAGAATGTCCTCTATTTCAAGACAGCAACGTTTCCATTTACAAAGTTCTCGGCGATCAAAATCGATGGCAAAGTCGATAAAATTCTCAAACGGATCATATCATTTTGCAATTCTGTTGAAGGATATTACATACTGCAAGATTTCATACTAAATTGCATAAGATCAATATAATGGGGATGTATAACATCCTAGGTAATGACCTCACAACCCTCATTTTAACATTTTAGAACATTTTTGTGCTCTGTTTGCTTCTCCGCGCGCACTTCATGCTTGAACTCGAGACCATTCTTCTGGAGGAATTACTGAAAATTCTGTTGAACATTGTGCACGATCTTCATTTATCAATCCAACGTCGGAGACCAGCAGTCATTAGAGCCAAAGATAGCACAACCGACCATTGTCATAGAAAGTTTGCTCACTTAGAAAACGAAATGGATCTTCATTATTATTTTGTCTTTTACTTGAATTTTACTACACTTCAGATGTTCCACGGTAATTCCAATGGTAGATGTTGGGCACGTACACGAAGCACATGCTCCGTACTTTCCAGTATTGATTTTGATTCCTTCACCTTTTTGGCCGGTTTGATGGCGGTTGCAAATTTTTTTCTGGATCTGTTGTGCGAATGACTATTTTGTGGACATCCTATTAACGTTTTCGCTAGTGGTTTTGATTCAAATTGTAAACGTGAGGTAGAAGTTGCTTACTGAAAATAAATTAATTGAATTCTTTATTCTCGATTTTTGATTGACAGTGGCTAAGGTAAATAAAATGGACTAGGAGATTTTCAATTTTCAACGGAGATTTTACTTATTTTAAATGCATTTTACAGTCTCGTATTCCGAATGGTGGAAGCCGAGGAAGAATATGTAGACCAGCTCAACCTCCTAGTGTCGTGCTTCCTGAGACCTTTTAAGATGGCAGCGTCTAGCAAGAAACCCCCGTGCAACCATGAAGATGTCAACTCCATTTTTCTCAACTCTGAGACTCTACTGTTCTTGCATCAGGTTAGCGATGAGCATCCTAATTTTATCTTCCTACTCTTCGAGACAGTGCTGTCTATGGGTAGAGTTTTTCTACAGACATAGGTCGCAATAGGGCAAGCTCACTCATTTAAAACTCGTCTTCGTTCTAAGCGTATTTGAATGCTGACATTAAGTAAGAACTGTTATTGTTTTCCATGGATTGATCATGAAGCCTAGTATTGTCTGATTGCTTCAGTTCAGTTTGGGGAGACATAACTCAATATCTTCAGGAAGAATTGCGAAAATGTGTACATTTTGCAGACAAGGCTGTGCGTAGAGGCAACTTTGTACAATAGAACATCCAGCTCCTCTCATCAAACTATAGGCTGACCAATTATACAAGAAATTTTCCTTATTCACAAGGCCCAATACGCGTTCACCTTTCTTCACTACTCCTGAAGTTATGCTGTTGTTGCAAATTTTTTGCTAATTACGATTCCGAACAAACAACTCAATCATAGGAATGATGTCTCACCTAGCTGCTATTCATCTGATGTGGAATTAAAAAAAATTCACGGAGATTCAGGTGCTCTGCTGTGAAACAAGTTCCCCGAGCGAGAATAAAATTCTCAAACGTACCACATCATTTTGCATTTCTGTCGGTAGGAATTACATACTGCAATATTTCGTACTAAATTGCATAACTACTAAATTAAACAATCATATGAGAGCCCTAGAACTGCTCATTGGCACTTCAAGATCAGTATTCTAAATTTTGTAAAGCTGAACGCTCTAGATTTGAGCTAGTGAATTTCCTAGTTATTTAAACATGACTGCGTTTCTTTCCATAACATTGTTAATTCCTCACATTACAGTTCTAAACTATCTAGACCGCAGTTCTCCTTCATCACCTCCCGGCGATGGCGTCAAACACTCGCGTTAGCACAAAACATTCCGAATAAACCCTACATCTTTTTTTATGCAGATATTTTTGAAATTATAAATATTGATGGAAAAGTCCTGTTTTTCAGAGCAGGAGTCGGGGAGAAATTAAATTTGTTGTAGGTATTCAACAAAAAACTTTATGACTTCAGTATAATTGCATATAAAGAATATAATAATTACTAAGCAGACTCGTTCGTTGAATCCGATTCAACTCAATTTCTCATAAACAAATTTTAATTGCGCACTAGACTGAGTAGATTTGTACTGGTTTCTCATTCGGGTGCCGAACTGGGTTCAAACTCAACACAAGTTAATTTGTATACTACCTCCAATTACGATTCATGTGATTTCGTGTTTATAAATTCATTTATGTGAATTGCGTCCATTCTATAGCTTAAGTTGCTCTATTGCATGCCATAAAACTCAGATATCTAGTAATGAGCAGTTTAAAAGAGTATAGCTCAAAACCTACGTACGTTAGTGTTATTTATAGAAGATTTCATTTAATAGTAAAGTTAGGAATATATTGGGTGGGAGTGAATGCTCGGAACACTCCGCAGCCTGTGCTCCTGTGACCATAGCACTCGTTTTCGTCAATTGCCACATATGGTAGTGCTCCTCTAAAGTACCAACTACCAAATCAGTAAGTTGACATCAAGGTTTTCCAAGCTATGACTTGTAACCTCATTAACTTAGCTCATAGTAACTCTTAGGAACTTCATTGTTTTCTTTGCACTGAGCCTGAGAATTTGCACCGAAAAGAGATATAGAATGGGAAAATGTCTTTTTTAGAATATGAGAGATTCCATCCATGAAATCGCCATCCACTTTAGAGTGCGTCATCTTCAGTGAAAGTATGAAAATTTTTATGACATCTTCCTGACCTCGAAGCGTGAAACTTGTTTGCATATTTCAATATTCCCTTTCGACTGTTGATGGTGAATTCATGATTAACTATTAATCTATTTCTAAAAGTGCATGATACAATATTTTGTTTCACGAATTGTTTCAGTTGAAGGGAATTTATATTCGATAAAGTGATACATTTTCTGTTTCAGATATTTTTGAAGGGGCTCTCTGCTAGAATGGAGAGTTGGCCGACGCTTGTTTTGGGTAAGAGATTCATCCCTCGAAGTCTCCCCGCTCACTGGTGGAGTCGCAGCATAGAACTAAGGCCATGTCAATATTCAGTGTGATTTATCGTGTTGTGAGATGCCACCTTAATTTTAATCGAAGTGGTTTTGTCTCTGAAGTCTGATCGCAGAGCAGATGTTCATACTCAAAATTTTCTCGTTCATTATTGCCTAAATAAACAACTAAATTTGTCGATTTTGAACTATTTAATGTGCATGATGCCAACAATGTGTCAGAAAAACATTCATTCGATGAATTTCTTTCTATATGTGAATGCATGATCTTTATGCTCTCTGCCGTTAGTTTCACGCCGCAGGGTTGAATAACTACCCACTCAAATTTGAGAACTCGGAACCCAGCGCTTACTATATTCGGCCAGCTTGCAGATTATCAGTTCACTTCATCGCCCTTGCGATTGCCATCTCTTATGGAATTTTGACCCATGTAATTTAGCGTAGAAATAATACTCAAGGTAAACGACAAAAATCTGATCAACGTTGCAAAAAGAAGAAAAGCTGATCCGCCTCAGTTATTGAGTGGGTGATTAGTTGCGTAGACAGCGGAGCTATTCCCACACGTCTGCGCTGGACAGCTCTAAGCTCTTCCCTTGTACACTCTCCAGACCTGCTTGCTTTCTGCTTCGTTTCTTAGCTTCGTCTTTTGGCAGCTCTACGTGCATGACGCATACTGCATTCTCGTTGCATTCATCTGTACAGTTTATTATTTTCTAGGGAATTCTGGTCCGACTCCAAGGTGATAACCGGTAAGTTGTTTTTAATTCCTTTCAAGGCGGAGGCGTGTTAGAGCTCCGAATATGTATACAAAATTGCTGGAAATATGGCTATTTGTTTTTATCTCAGCTTAGTCTGAAATCATACGTTGAGTTTATCAATAACTCCAACGGGATGGTGGAATTACATTCGTGGTCTGCCATGTGTTACATTCGTGGTCAAAATGGCAAACATGACATTAATAGTCCGACATTCTTGCGCAGTTATTTTAGTTCTATAAATGAAAAGCCTTGACGAAATATATGATTTGATTCAATCGCGTTTCGCTCGACATCAATAAAAAGCTAATTATAAAAGTGTACACTAATAGTTGAAAAGATTACTGAGAAGTTACTTCTGTTGAAGAATCAAAATCTTCCTTCAAAAAATATATGTCACAATTTAAATTCATGGGTCGCTGTCAAGTTCGATACATCTGAGTGAAGAGATATTACAAAAACGATAGAAAAACAAAAAATTAGGCCGTTGATTTATCTCTAGGTATTAAATCAACTGAAATTTCTCAACGCTACAATAGATTCAAATGTGGCGTACAACTTTTTAAACTTATTTTTTTCGGGTAAAAGTACTTGAAACAACGCGTGCACAACCGACCTTTTACTAATCAATATATGCCCATCTAAGTCTCAAATAAGCGGTTCATTGTAGGTGCTAAACGGAAAATATTATTTGACTTTCTCGTTAATTTGAGTGTCAACGTCTTTAGACATTACAAAGCGATCACGGGGCGGTACAAGCCAGCTACTCTACGTCTGAGAGGCATGGACGTGCCATCGTTTACAGAGAGTAAACAATAAACTGTCCCTCGGAATACGACCTTCAGAGTAGGAACTTGTAAATGTCTGAAGAAAAGTCGATTTCGCGATGGGTTACTTTGGTAAATTTCCGTTGACGATTCGCTGGTAAACATCGTCACAGAAGATGTCTAAGGTTTGAATTGAGATCCATTGGTGCCGTCATTGTCTTCTCAGACCTTGTGTGAAATGTTGCTACCTTCACAAACCGCATGACAAATTTCGCGTTGATGTGATGTGTTCTCAGTATGCGACTCAGAATTGAAAAAAGTTCAAATGCAACCAAGGATGTGCAGAAAAAATGGAAGATAAAGGAAAGTCAAGGGCTCCACTGAATTTTATTTTTATTACGAATTAGAGGCCACTCCGACTCCTCCCTCCGGGATCTCCCATCCAACGCACACTTCCATGCCTAAAGAAGAACAATGCACACTAAATTACAACTGCGGTAATAGTTAGAGAACTAAAAATTCAAATCTAAATAAATCTTCACATTACTTTTAAAATCTATTTCAAAATTGAAATACGGAAATAAAGTGAATAATTTAACAGATTTTTACTCAGAGGACCAGAAACCCTACCTGTTCACAGTTGATATAGCGCAAGCCTCTTGACGCACTCCACGCTTACCCAATCCGGGCCATCAATGCGGCGGTCCGAGAAGCTTTCCCACGTCCACGGGTCCTCCCGCAAAGGCAGCCAACAGCGGCGGTGATGACGCTCAAACACGCAAAACTGAAGTATCCACACCGCTATACTAGCACAGCGCACGAACTTGGGCTCAAGTGTAACCGCATATGTCACTTGACGTTGCCTAATCGGGCTTGCACAGCTCTGCAGATACAATGAAGAAAACAGTGGCGAATTACTGAGGAATCTGACCCTCAAACTTGTTGCGTACTGAGGTCAGCTGCGTCACTTCTTAATTGAAGTTCAGATTGGTAAATATACTGTCAAGAGACAGCCCGAAATATCTAAATTTTAAATTTTTTTTAAAAAAAATTTACATCGACATGTAGAATTTTGTACAAAAGAATCGTGATTGAATATTAACATTTTTTAAAGGTTGTTTTCAATCAGCAACTCACTAATCGATGGTTAAACTTTAGTAGCGAGCAAAACTGTGTAAATTTTTTTACTACAGAGGGTAACTTGTTCTTAACGTAGAATTTTGAACAGACGTTAAATGATGACGCCGGACAGAAAAAGACACGTAATGTCAACAAAACCATCAAGGTAAAAACATGGAGAATATGCTTTATGCCATTCGTACGTACAAAACTCAACAACATATGTTATTTGACAAAAAAATCTCTTTCAAAAGAGGTTGTTAGGAATAAATCCTCAGGTGTGCAATGAGTTGCACCGTGGCAACATTTTACCATGCGGTAGCTTCACTAAGTTATGTTTGCTGTTAATGTTGGTTTCCAGCCCTCGTTCAATGGTGTGAGCTTTTGGTTTGTATTTCAAGCTTGTCTCATCTCTCGGAGGGTCAAGGTCTGCCTTATCAGCTTATTAATGTCATTCTTCAAATCGGAAGACTAAGCTCGCCAGTTCGCAACGTCGAACCATTGCTGCACCTGGTGTAAACTATTTTGGATCTTTATCCTAATGAGAAATAAAGTTGTTGCATAATATTTTTCTAATGACAGAGTACACAATTATCTTCTGTATGCCTTCATACTACAGCCGACGTTGTCCCTTGAAACGATGTGCAGAATTTTTCTCAACTGCGCTGGAAGCACCTCGATCGAAAATGTTTCCTCCGCTACACTGCACAGCAGGAGTTTAGTTTTTAATGCCAAACCTAAGACAAGCGTAACTAATAAAAACTTCATTCAATCTAAACGAAACATATTAAGCTTCAATTCGTGACTCCATACAAGGCTCTTCTTAACGTAGTCGTCCATTGTATATTGTATTTCGTCCACCGTTCATGAACGAGAAAAAAAAGGCTCCGTAGCAGATCTTCCTATCAGTCCCGCCTTACGTCACGTCTTCAAACTGTGTGGTTAATGCTACCACAGTCAAACTCCTGTGCAACTGAGAGAAAAGGTTTATCATGAAACTGAGAGATGGCAGTTTCATGAAGACAAATAACTGCATCACTTTAGCGATAATGTAGTTTTCTTTCTAATTTTGAACAAATTTTTTACCGAAATTCGGATTAAAGGTAAACTACAACTGTTTGTCAATGTATAATCGTAATGTACAAACTAATTATTTTGAACACAAATATAAAAAATAAGCAAATAAGAAAATAAAATGCCAAAAGTTAACAAAAAGAAGCAAACTTGTGAACAATAAAGGACGTGAATCATATATTGAAGACATTATTATTAATTAGATATACATTGCATATTTAAAATCATTTAATAAGTTTCTCTGTAGTTCTCTACTGATAACTCCATTTTTTTTCAATTCATCGCGCATGTGATGGACTCTATGTAATCAAAAGTATACGGACACCTAGCTGAAAATGACTTAGCAGTTCGTGGCGCCCTCCATCGGTAATGCTGGAATTCAATAGGGTGTTGGCCCACCCATAGCCTTGATGACAGCTTCCACTCTCGCAGGCATACTTTCAATCCGGTGCTGGAAGGTTTCTTGGGGAAAGGCAGCCCATTCTTCCCGGAGTGCTGCACTGGGGAGAGGTATCGATGTGGGTCGCTGAGGCCTGGCTCGAAGTCGGCGTTCCAAAACATCCCAAAGGTGTTCGATGAGATTCAAGTCAGGACTTTGTGGAGGCCAGTCCATTACAACGAAGTAATTGTCGTGTAACCACTCCGCCACAGGCCGTGCAGTATGAACAAGTGCTCGATCGTGTTGAAAGCTGTAATCACCATCCTCGAATTGCTCTTCAACAGTGGGAAGCAAGAGAGTGCTTAAAACGTCAATATAGGCCTCTGTTGTGAGAGTGTCATGCAAAACAAAAAGGGGGTGCAAGCCCCCTCTATGAAAAACACGACCACACCATAATACCACTGCCTCCGAATGTTATTGTTGGCATTACACACGTTGGCAGATGACGTTCACCGGGCATTCGCCATACCCACACCCTGCCGTCGGATCGCCACATTGTATACCGGGATTTGTCACTTCACACCACGTTTTTCCATTGTTCAATCGTCCAATGTTTAAGTTCCTTACACCAAGCGAGGCGTCGTTTTTATTAGACTTCTGGCACTAGTGACGCCCAATCACCTGACCACGCTCGAAGTCCGTGAGCTTCGCGGTGCGCCCATTCTGCTTTCTCACGATGTCTTAACGACTACTGAGGTCGCCGATATGGAGTAACTCACTGTAACTGTGGCAGCACAACGCACCCAAAATGAAAAAAACTATGTTTTAGGGGATGTCCGGATACTTTTGATCACATACAGTATTTCACTCTTGTGCAACTTATGGGAGATGAAACCGTTTTTTAGCGCGTGAGCCAACATCGTATCATTTACATTTAAAGTCAGGTGTCTTCTCAAGTATATTGATAACTTGATCCATGTGGAATTCTGCTTGATTGAATGATGCTGTTCCTTCAGAAGTAGTGGAGGAACTGTTGCTGTCATCAGAATCAGAACCACCGACCTTTGACAGGACAAGCCGTAACACCAAGCATTCTGTGCTAAGCGGGCCTAAGCAGGCAACGTCAACTTAACACATATTCCAACAGATGGCAGTGGTAGCCTTCCCAGTTTCAGAACTTCTCTCAGTTTCGTGTCTCTTAACATTGTGAGTTTTCTCAGTTTCGAGTTCCTCAGTTTTTGGAGTTATACTGTATTAAGAAACTGGTGCCCCCAAGAGCTGTTAGGTTACCTCAGCTACAGAGAGGCGTTCAGAAGTTCTGTCTTTCGTATTCACATTTTTCATGCCATCTTCACTACCTCTTCTATGGCTTTTCTTCTTCTTCCAGCCTAACTTACTGTTTCTATGCATGGGGTATCGAATGTGGAAGCACACCTTATGCGTAGATACCCCGTTTTCTACAGTCCATTCATACTAAATGGACAGGACTAAAGTCCTGTTTTTCACTAGCGGAGTTTATCTTACTGAAGTCTTGAAGAGTGACTGTGGACTTATAGTGCCGTGCGTGTAAGGACACAGAAAAAGACGTAGGATTAAAAATATTACCTGTTCGGTTACATCTCCATACATCTTCGGCTGCTCTGGCACGGACTGTTCTGTGGGTTGAACACAATACTATGATGCACAATGTGCTCTATACTCATAGAGCAAAGAGCTTCACATACCAATAGGGAGTCTCCCATTGAAATAAAAATTGACCATTTTTAAATTCATTCGACGGAAAAAAGTTGAGCTTAGAATTTGAAAACATGAAGGTAAGAAAATCTTCAGTTCTGGTAGCATTTTGAAAAGGAAGAAAAACAAATTCACTCTCAGGGCTTTTCGCAGGTCGTGTTTTTCATTTTAATAACCTGCACTAATTTTAATTTCCCTTTTTTCATATAATTTAATGAATACAAGAAACAAAGTTAAAAAAACAGAAGAGATGGGAACTCATTTTATGTGCAAAATGATTTAAAAAATTCTACTTCAAAAACAATTATTAAAACAAAGCGTCTGAGATCGATGAATTTGTGTTACAATACCAATAATTTTAACTCTTGAACTACATGATGCGTTGCATAGGGCGGAAGGAGTACTGTCCAAGATTGCATTATGTCCCTCCTTTCGTTGATGCAGAGATTTAGCCAGTTTTTGTAATTGTGTGAAGCGCATGTTTTCGACAATTGAGACTAACTTCTTCAATTATGCCACTCTGAACATCACTGCTTTCGCTGACAGAGCGCAAACTTTTCTTGACTTCGACTTAGGACAATTTAATTTTAGTGGTAACTATGAGGATGCGGACAAAAAGCAAACTGGAATAACTATATAATTCCTTAACAGTTTAATGTATAGCGTGGTTGCTAAAAACGTATACCTTTAAAATTGCTATTTTCGCAGACAGGATAGGGAAATAAAATTGGTATTATTAGAAAGGAGAAGAGCTAATTTTTCATTATTATTTTACTTTACTGGACCTACGATTGGATTAGAAACTCAGTCTCTCAACATTTTCCGCTGTGCGTTCAGAAACTTATCTTCCAGGTCTTCCTTTAATAATGTTTCTCACAATAAACTAGAATTGCCAATTTTGGAAGTTCCTCTGAATCGTTATTTTGTTAGGTTTGAATCGATATTCCAAGAAGAATTTCCTCTGAGTCCCGACGATGGATCCAATTTTCGTTATTTCTTCGCGAATGAACTTGCGTTGTTGAAGCGTCAGTTGTGCCATTTTTGTTGATTACAATAATCTTCTCTCTTGCTCCCTTGATGTTTATGCTTATTTGTAGGGTATACTAGATACATAAGAAAACATTGAATTCTGTCCTTTCGGATATCCTATGTTATAATCTCCTATTTCAAAAATTTAAATTGTTATTGGAATTTCAAAAGGTATACATTTTTTAGCAACCACCCTGTATTTTTTCCTTTGAAGTGTTGTTTCAAAATTCTTACCTTCTTGAAAATGGTAACGAAAGCTTAGAATTATTTTCTCTTTTTTTTTGTAAACTTTGATAATTAGGTGAATTGAATTTAAGGAGTCAAGAAATAGAATAGCATGTGATCAATGAAGGTATAAAAACTTGTCATCGAAATAACAATATAAAATTAACCGGGAGCGACCCGGATATTCAATTGATTATTGAGTTTCAAAACACATGAATAAGTTAGCAAAGGTTAGGCCCAGGGGCAAACCCATGCTATCACCAGGAGTTTTTCTGTAACATTTTTCATTAAACAAAAAACTGAAACGTTACGGAATCTTTTGGAAAAGATTTCGAATAGTTGCGACACAAACTAATTGAGGTTGATGTAGGATCAGCAGGCAACTTATTTGGTCAAGTTTGGATGGTTTAATTCAGAGGGATATGTCTAAACAAATTTTCGACTTGAAATGATGTCGTAAGCTAAAAGTCTGCATTCGAAAATCTATTTAACACTCAACGAACTAGTAACTATTATCTACAGCGTGAGATTTTCTATTCAAAATAATTAAAATCGGAATTGAATATTTAGAAAGATTGTAGTTTGCAGTATTGTCGGCGGTAAATTTAATTTTGGAGAGATTCATAGTGAGAATTTTTGGTTAACCGTACATGGCTCCAAAACCCGAGCCAAAAAGTTACCAAATCCATCACTGAAGAGCTTACTTATTTTCATTAAAGAAATGGACAAATTACATAATAGTGTGAGTAGAGAATAGACATATATGTACTAGACCAAAAAGTAACAAAATATATAATCTGTGGATTATGCGTTATTGCCTTTTTCCCTCCTACAGTCTTTCTGAATCGAGTATTTATATTTTTGCCCATAACGCTATGTACCAAATTTTATTGCACTTACGCTCTTCTCCTACGAACACAGACTTATGCTAAAATTTGACTGTCGTTGCGAGCTTTGGTATAAGTGTTAGTTTTTTAAGATAAAAGGCAGTGGCTACGAAGGTTGCAATCAAAGTTGAAAATTTTATTTCCGATATGGAACGTGTACATTTTAAATAATTTCCGTGTTGGAGAGAAATTTGGACTCATCAGAAATTGGTGCCAGCATTTTATAAAAAATTAAAGTTTTCCTGTTTTGTATAACAACACTCCGTCCTACAGAAGGCAGGCGAGTTATAGTTTCTTTGTATGAAAAAAAAAATTCATGAATTTTATCAAATCCCAAGTGCCCCAAGCCGATGACAAAAAATCGTTGGTTTGACTTGGAACCATAGTAAAGAGTACTCAAAAAATGTTTACTCAATTAAATCAGTAATGTAAATTTTTCCAGCCCAGAAGCATAGACTTTTGAGATAGGTGGAGCTAAAATCCAACTTAGAAATAATAATGTTTCTTGTTGAAGAAAAGGTTCCAAAGTTAGAATAACTGTTTAAACTGATTTCAATCGGCACCGTTACATGTATAGGTGTAAGTTATTAATTTTTGAACTTTGCATCAAATGTTCAATGGTATTTATGCGCAAGCCACTCTACTCATTTTCCCTTTTGCACGGCCTCTACATCACAGAAACATTTTTTACATTTCCAGTCCCACTTGATAACCTGTTTCGGCTCCTCAGAGCTCAAATTTGATAACTCGTTTCCGTTTTTCATGGTTTGCCATTTTAACACGTTGCTTGCGATACGACCCATCGATGGGTCGTGCGTAGATTCTTAGTCTGCAAAGCGACCTATCGAAGGGTCGTTTGGAAAATTTAATCAATCTTTATTAACTTAATGGTGCTTAATGGATCAAGTTTATGTTTGGTATTCATAAAATTGTTAACAACTTTTGACTTTCAATTTGAGTTGAATATTGAACTTTGGTTTAACCCACTGCAAACAAGGTATTAAACAGCTCAACCGGCGATTTGGCTTCCTGTAAAATAAACATTGGAGTAAATTTTTCCAGAAATTCAACCCTGTCGATAAGGTTCGTTTTTTGTACTTGCGTAAGATTTGAGTATATTTTTTTGAAGTTCGGGAAATATCATAACACAGCTGGTACAAAGTACCAAGTACTCGTATCCAGATAGGTATGTTTAAGTTTTAAAGGCAACCAGTGTGAACATTCAATCTAACCTTTGAAACATTCCATCTCACCAAAAAGTATACTCGTTTGTCAAACAGAACTTGAGCTAATCTTTTCCCAAAAGTTGAACCTTGTAGGCTGGAAAAAAATTTATTTCAGTTCAAAATGAGTGTACAATATTTTGAAGCATTATGAAGAACTTTAATGCTAGTAATCAAAATGATGGTTGTATTGTGGTTGTCCACGTTAGATTTCGATATCAGGCGAGGGGTTTAAAGTTTTAAAACCTTTGACAGTGAAAAAGTATGGCAAATGTAATCAAAAAAGGCAGGACTCCAAAGAAAGTTGCACTTGAGGTTGTAGGGTGACATCCTTTTAACAACAGATTGTTTTTACAAACTAATATCAGCAATTTTACGATTCATAAACTTTTGTAGTTTGCGAGATACACGCTCTTGTTGAAAACTGAAAAGTAAAATGGCGGTTTGCGATCAACATGTTCATGACATGTACTATCTTCTATTCATCATAACTTTTGTATGAGCAACGCAATTTGCATTATGAATTCACATTTGGTATCACAATATAATAGATAATATAAAGCGTACATTCACGCGCAATTTTAAAAATCTGCGCTACTTTTGGATCTGCCACATTTTGCCACTCTATTTTGCAGTCGAGGGTCTTAACATTACAAGTCTAGCGATTCACGTAATAATCCAGGTTTTTTCAAATGATAAAACATTACTTTTTCAAATGATAAAACATTACTTTTTCAAATGATAAAACTTTACTTTTTCAAATGATAAAACATTACTTTTCTCTATATCCATAATAGCCCAATAAACATCTTTACTTTTTGCCAAATATTTTTCATTTACCTGCCTCACAGCAAACATTTGATCCACACAACCTCTGCCACTTCTAACACCACATTGTTCTTCAGCCAGCACACGATCCGTCATCACTCTCACTCTTCCAATCAAAACTCTTCCATTCAGCTTCCCAACGACACTCAGTAGACTTTTATCTCTAGAATTACTGCACTCATACCTGTCACCTTTCCCCTTGTACAACGGAACTATACACGCGCTACTCCAATCT
This sequence comes from Platorchestia sp. MABIK, assembly GCA_014220935.1. Taxonomy (NCBI): domain Eukaryota; kingdom Metazoa; phylum Arthropoda; class Malacostraca; order Amphipoda; family Talitridae; genus Platorchestia; species Platorchestia sp. MABIK. Next base: position 106,257 of record JACJUY010003218.1, on the reverse strand, counting down.
AACGGCACTTTACTAGCCCCAAAACACACATTAAATAAACGTACCAACAATTCTACAACCACATTTCCTCCATTCTTTAGACATTCAACCGTGCAACCATCCATACCTGGTGCTTTCTCATTTTTCATCACATCCAACTACACTTCACTTCTACACTTCTTATTCCACTTCTATTAACTTCACCAAACACAGGCATTCTAACATCACTTCCAACAGCTACCACTCTCGCAACCCTATCATCTTTCACGTTCAGTAGTTCCTCAAAATACTCCGCCCATCTCTTCCGCACATCACAACCCTCCACTAGCAGCCTACCATTTGCATCCTTCACTCTTGCCTCACTCTCCACCTGCTTTTTCCTAATCCTCTTCACTTCCTTCCAGAAAACCTTCCTTCTCTCCATGAAGTCCCCTCCCAACTTCTTCCCCACTCCTCATCCGCTGCCCACTTTGCTCTCCTTACCATTCTTTGCACCTCTTTCTTCCTCTCCTTATACTCTTCGAAATTTTGCTGGCCGCCCCTTTGCAGCCACCTTTCGAACGCCCCCCGCTTTCTTCTCACAGCCGCTCCTATTTCTCCATCCCACCATTCACTCCTCTTTCTAATTCCCCCACCAACCTTCCTTACCCCACACACTTCCCTTTCACATTTTGACACCGCATCTATAAACATTCATTTGTAAACGAGGAAATATCAGTAAAAAACCTGCTTTATTTGAAATTTTCATGTATTACAATTCTTATATTCTTTCCAACTTTGAAAATAAATTATGGACTCGTGACTTCAACGTTCATTCAAAACCATCCTCATAAAAAAGAAAAACACTACTAGTACAAAGAACGTACAAGTGCTTCGAGAAAATACTGGCCGCTGTGCTACACAACTAAAATTTACACAAACATGAAGAAGAAACATTGAGAAAACCTCAGCACTCAAAATACGAAAACTTCTAAGAAAAGCGTAAACAGTAGCGCCTACTTGTAACTCTACATACACTTGTAATAAGATTAAATTATTAGTTAGTTTAAGCCTCCCTATCCTCAACAAATGAGATCCAAAGAGAGGAGGGAAGAAGGCACCATTTAGTATGGAGTTAAGGGAACGTGGAATCTATGCAGAAAGGGCATAGAAACAGTAAGATGAGAAAGAAGTTCATGAAACAAGATCAAAGTTGAAGAAGAAAGTAGTAGGTGTTGAAAAAACAAGACAGCAGTGAACCGAAAAAAGTTGGTCCATAACAAAACCCTTTGGTATTTCAACACAAAGAAAGCCTACCTAACCTTTAGCTCGGGCCCTCAACACTTGTAATAAATATTGAGAGCTCTGAACATTACCATTGCAATAAATATCGACAGCTTTGAACAAACACTAAGACAGATACGCGATTCCTCGAGAAGAGAGGAAATTCAAGCAGACACACGCACTTACTTTAGCGTCAAGATCTTGGAAGTGAGTACGGAGGCGTGTCGGAAGTAGTAATGAAATATTTTCCAGGCCTGAAAAAACAAAATTTCATATTAAAGTAAACTAAATATATCCAATAATTCTGAAAAATTACATCGGTCATTGGGTATTTCGGATTTAATCAGCTGCGGTCTGGGAAACATGCGTATTGAACTTCATCCGTCAGACAAGTATCACCTTTTTTTATAATGAAAATTTTTACCACAAATTTTTTGCAAATTTGCAAATTTCTATTGGAAGGGTTGGTTAAACTGAAATACCCTGAAAAAAAGGCACACAAATGCGTTGTCACTTTGACATGCAAGTTTACAGTTTTACAGTATTCAAATTTTAACCTCCGCCGTATATAACCCATTGTTCACTATTGAATGATATCAATAGATACTCAGAGGCAGACCAAAAATGCTGTAGATACTCCACATAATTTTTTGCTAAGATTTAGGCAAGGATTCATCACTTCTTACATAAATCCAATGGCTAAAGAGTGTGTTGAAAACAGTTAATACCAATGATCGCAGAATGGAGTAATAATAGATAAGCGCGGATGAACATTCTTCCAGCATAGGTATACAATACTCGATAACGACAATTGAAAACGTTTCCGAGAACTTATTTCATTTCTTTTTTAGCCCGCGACAAAACAAGATGGTTTTCTATAGCTTCCGGTCAGGTTTGCGACAACCGCCATCACGAACGAACGCATATTTTTGAGAGCTATTTACGATGTTTACGTGTATTAAGTATACGAATTAGACATTTTTCATAGGATTTCATAAAAATGTAATTTAAATCAGAAGAGCTCAACAAGCAAAAAAAAAATATGGCTGGTCATTTAGGTAATGGTTAATTTTGTTCGATTTTTCAACACTATGGAAAGTTTCTTCAATCAATTTCACTATTAAATTATGACAGTTTACAACATCGGAAGCTTATGAAATTTTAAAGAAGGGGAGTCAACATCTGAATGCTAACGAACAACTGAGAGCCTATTTTTCCTCTGCGCATTTTCTGCATGCTCGCCAATGGAAGTTTGACAAGCACGCTAGTCACATTTTTGGTACTAAGACGACTATTTGTTTCGTTAGGTAAAAAAAAAAATTAAAAAAGAATGTAATGGTCAATAGATGTGAAAAGGTTGGTAAAATAAAAAATGGTAAAAGCTTTCTTCACATCAGCAAATTTTTCACAAAGTTACACAAAAAAGTTCATAATTTTCGTAATCATTAAGTATCTTTCAGCAATACACATGAAAATAATCCCCTCAAAAACGGTAGTTCACAGAACAGAAGTAAAAGTCGCCAGTATCCTCACAGATCTACATCTAGTCATTTCAGACAGAGTAAAAAGACCAGGTACAAGGTATCAAAGTCATTTGCAATACTCGGGCTGTATTCCGCATCACTTTGTTTGTGTCTTATCAGTTTTCATTCATGACTTTCTGTTCATTTAATTTTCTGGCGTACACTAAATATTTCAAAATATTCACTGTAAATGTAGCTAATATCATACCTGTAGGGATACGACACGGTAGATCTCATTAGACAGAAAAAAACAAGGTAGAACGCTTAAATGGTCGCTGAAGCGAGGAGAATACACTGACCACTATTTCACCAAAGCTGTTTAACAAATTCAGCGGACATACACAAACGTTTTATTTGAGCTCAGAGAAGACACAAAAAACACAAAACCTCTCGAACATTTTTAATCATGAATTTTCGCAAGGCAAGTTTTGAAAATGAAAATGATCGCAATGTTGACTCGAAGAATGACGATAAATCGAGATTGCAATAAAGAATTTTCAAAAACGCCCATCAATAACAACACTAGAAAATAGCCCCCCATTTGAGTTTTTTCCTTTTTTAATTATGAAGGCTCTTTTTATTTGTACACTAATATTATACCCTAAGCCGATTAGAAAATGAAGACAATTTTTATTCGTATAAACATGAAAGAATTGAATCGAGTTGCATGAGCGCGATCAAACTAATTACCAAGTATCATGTTAAGCTAACTCACTTTGAAGGAAGAAATATAGAAGAAAATTATGGATTGTTTCCTAAATTCAAGTACTTAAAAATTGATACACACCTTTGGGTTTCATCAACCACTAGTTTGTTTAGCACGCTGCTACACACTAAACCTAACGTTCAAAGTATCTGTCCGAGAAGTGAGCTGGAACTAGCGGTGCACGCATGAAGCTACGTAATGAATGAGCAGACACATCTCTTGACAGTTGTTTCTGCAGGAGCTTTTCTTTGTTTTCTTGAATTAGCTCAGAAATCAGAATGGTAATGAATTTTCACATATAATGGAGGATAAAAGCAAATCCCTCTACATGTGTGAAACGTTTGAATGGACGCATGATATTCATCATACATCCCACTATAATAATTAATATTATTCTGAAAAATTGATAGTTGACTGGTCATCTCTGGCGCTCATAGCAATGAAGATAAACACACACCGAACATCACTTTTTCACGGCTGAAAACTATATTACTAAGAACTGGCACTAGTATACTTTTCTGGGCATGGCCACTACCATGTTGAAATAAATGGCACATGAATAAGTTTAGCTACTCTAACTTCCCCGCAATCAAGAGTTCAAATATTCTCAGGGAAGTGAACAATTAGGGTAAGATCAGGATAGCATTATTTATCGGTTTTCGTCTTTCTCCTATGCTTAGCGCAAGATGGTAGGCTGGACGTGAACAAAGCACATGAGAAGATTTCAAAAATGCATAACGATCACTCACCGGACACGAGCATCGCTCGTTATTTATTGCTTCTCGTCTCTCTCCAATGCTTAGCGCACGGTAGAGGAAACAAGGTAGGGTCATTTCAATGGGGGAAATTACACTTCTTTTTGTTCGGGTAGCCAATAGAAAGGCTTTATTTCAAACTAACTTTATAACGTCACCAAACCGCAGTGTCGTTAGGCCAATAGTGGAGACGGATTTGGGAGTAGCAGTGCTACCAGA
>JACJUY010003218.1:62666-90121 GCA_014220935.1 Platorchestia sp. MABIK | reverse complement strand
AGAGATAGGATCAGGAATGAGTTGGTTAGGGGGCAGACGGGGGTTATCAAAAAGCTGAGCAGGCGAGCGAGTGGATGAAAGAGTGCTTGGATGGTTTGGGCATGTTGAAAGAATGAATGTTGAGCGGCTGGTGAAAAATATTTATATCGGAAGTGAGTGGTATTAGAGTGCGAGGTAGACCACGGATGTGTTGGATGGATGGGATGAAGCGTGCTTTGTATGAAAGGGGTCTGACTGTGGATGTGGCGAGAGGGATGACTGCGGACAAAAGTGAGTGGGGGCAGTGGATAAGAAGGTAATTTTATTTTTGACGCGGTACTGGGAGCTTGCCCGCGTGTGATGGGGTTGACCTGGCCTGTGCGGGGGGAGGGGGGGCTGCACTCAATGAAGCGGTCGGGGTAAACCAGCTATGGCTGTCGGGCCTGACTGTGGAAGGGGGTTGTGCTGGGCTGCTGCTGATCCTGGCAGTTCTGGTGCGGCCAGTGCTGCCTCTCTCGCATCCTAGTGACTAAGGGTGTTGTTTGTGGCCTGCTGTCGGCTACCCTCTCATAGGGAGGAGAGGCCTGGTATATGTATGTGTGTACAAATGGATCTTAGGTTCGTACTAAGACATGCCAATTAGACTATTAACGTTAGACGCGGAATTGCTTATCATTGGCTTCAGGTCTTAGTTTCTTCCCATAATGGAGACACGGTTCCTAAAATATATAACTTTTTTTTGCGGAGACAAACTTTCTACTTGAAATGTCAGCTATTCCTCAGCTGTTGTAGACTTTGGCTATTCAAACCTAGTGCTATTATTATGTACCGCATAGTGGCCCTCGATTTCATGTTCAGTTCAATTAAGCTCATATTGTTTCTGAAATTCTAAAACACAGTCGGAGCATTTGTGGTTTGAAAGTTCTTTCAAGTTCTTTGGTTTGAAATTTTACTTGAAAAATATGAAGAGGCTCATATTTTTCAGTTCTTTTGAAAGGCTAGGTTTGAGCATCGTTTTTTCGTTTGTTATTTCGACACATCACTCTGTTCCAGGCTTTCTTTACTCTCGAACGGGTCGTAGATAAAAGCAAGTTTTTCTGCGCATGTTTGAACCTAGAATAGGATTAATTACCGACGTTTTATGATGGGATGAAAGATTTGTGCCTATCCTTCTTTGACGCTAAGAATGGAGGTTCCTCGGAAAGTGTCTGAGGTTGCAGGTATGAGTTTGCGTATTCATTTATGATCTACTTTTTCGTTTTCTCTTTACATTAATTCTAAATGCCTTTATTCCTTCGTATGTTTGGACTGAGACACAGAATCCTGACTCAGTGGGGCCAAGTGAATAATCACACCCTGGATGTTCAAAGTACGTTTTCTTTAGCGACCTCCGCTAAATATCTCAGGCGTTGATATCCTAGTGGCTCTAAGTAAACGTGCGTTTACGATTAATTTTTATAATTTTTATCTCAATCTGCAAGATATCGTGAAAGCGCCGAGGATTTCAACGATATTTTTTCAAAGACTCTGGAGGTTCGCCGTAGAAACTGTTGAAATTATCTTGTCAGAGGCTAGAATGACTCGAATTTAAAGGTAAAAAAGTTCATATATTAGCACAATTAGAATGTATTTACAAAATATTACAGCTACTATTTGCATGGATAAATTCGTAAAACATCTGAAACATAATTCAAACATAGAGCAATTAAAAGTTAGGGGCTGCAGCCGCTTACTAATTAGCGGCTCAAGTAGCATTGTAACAGGACCCCTAACATAGTTATTGGTATGAATATTGTATGTCCAAAGTGAAACTTGGTCTATGACTCTCTACAAGAAAGTGGCATTAAACGAAAGAAAAAGATTACTATCCAGACATTAGTTTTGGCTACTATTAATCAAACTTTAGAGAATCTTATCGACGACCTAATTGGAAGATATAGGCTAGATTGCCGCGTCACTCCTTGGCGGAATAACAAAATTCCATTCGTAGAGAGACGCTTGAACTGGGTCTGTGATGTTACAAGTACGATGTCTCCACTCGATTTTCTTAAAAGCAGGGTTCCGCTCTCTCCGTCTGAATTGAACTTGACTGGCAGGGGTGAGGTCCTAGCGTCGTGTTATTGCTTTGAGTTATTTACTCTGACCAGAACTGGTTGGATAGACGCGTTGCCGAGCCACCGACCAATTTACAATGGTTTGGTTGTGTACTGTTATTGCAACACACAAGCAATGGAACTCTGAATTCTTCCGAATTTGTAAAATGACATTTCAATTCTTCGACAGCATTGTCTGTGGACATAGAATTGCTTGACTTTTATTGGTTTGCTGAATAATTTCCACTCAGCTCTTTGAAATCAGTTCTTGTTTATTGGCAACTGAATAATTAGGATACTGTGCATCTACCTGAAGTTAGTAAATTCAGAAATGCGTAAGGTTACTGTAGTGCATTATTAATGTATAGATTTCACATTTGAAGGTCAAAGATGGCGCAGAATTTGAATATTTTGTTGCTATTAACTCGCTACTTTGTGATGGCCTTGCAGTACATGAACAATGGTTCACTATACAACACGCGGGGTCTCAGCTGTACAATCGATATTTTGCCAAATAAAAAGAGTACCTTATTTTACTTAACGAGACAAATGCCTTTGCTGTTTATCTCACCAATAATATTTTTTTCGAACGAACTGAGGATTGATCTTCATTGAATTTATGTTCAATAGCGAGTGTGGGCTTTACTTTTACGTAGAGCAGAGCCTCTATTCTTATCAACGAATTCATTGTAAAGAATGTGCGTTGAACTGTCTTGTGCCGGTGGCTATTTTGGGTTTTAGAAACTGGCTCTCATTCCCGCAACCTTAATCAACAATGCAATGGTTATAATAAGACGAGGAATTGATACTTCTCAACAAAGGCGAAACAAGTTAATATAGAAAAATGTATGAATACTTAATAAGAATCAGTGATCAACCGTCGTTTACAAAAGACAAACAAGAATGACAAGACATAAAATTGGCGATTAAATACGTCTAATTTACCATTACAATCAGTATTAGAGTTAAGCCTATTATTAGTATTAATACAACGATTGAGGTCTATCACCTGGCGTTAGACGGCTGAATCGAAAAAAAAACCCTCCGCTCACGGTTCCTCTTCTTAATACCATCCGATGTTTACTTCAGACACGTGTTCATAAAAAGTCCACCGCGCAGTTAGCACAAGCAAATATGTAAAAGACAGATCTGCACTGAGTGAGAACTACTCGGTTAAATTTTCACTGCACGACTAGAGACAAACCGTAATGGTGACAATAAGGAAGGGTGAGCGGCAATTGGCTTGAAAGGAGCACAACTAATTGACCAAAGAGCGCCACACAGGGAGACCAGGAGACCAAACAAACATCGCCTCTTAGAAACAACGACGGCTCTAACCGCGAGGTCAACTCGGATCTTGGAACCGCATCATTAGCGTAAGACTAAATCATTTTCTGCAATGTATCATCTAATGCGAATGCGATTTTATGCTGAGAAAGTCAGAACAGCTGAAGAATGCTTAACTGGAGTTGGCTGGTAACATTTACGTAACTATTTGTCTTCCTCTTCCTAGATATTTTCTAGTCATAAACTCATCGATTTCGATTCTCAAAATATTATGACCAATTAATAGCAAGAAAAGCTGAATTCGACAGCATAGAATTCTCAATAATTTCTTCAGAAATTTTGGTACACACAAAAGCCTTAAATATTTGATTCATAAACTCTCATATTAATCATCCAATATCAAATGAATGAATGAAATAATAAAATAATTGAACATAATTTTTCTTATTGTCAAAATTTAGAGTTAAGAGACTCTGTGTCTTAAGTGACTTCATAGGATCATTTTAGAACAATATCGTCAAATATCCAAAAAACTAACAGGTAAAAGCGTTAAATGAGCAAGAGGTTTAAGTTTTTGATTCTGGAAAAAATTATTTTTTAGAAATTTCTGAATGCTTTTCCAAATCTCGAGCTAACTCTCTTCAAAACTTCAAGGTCGCAAAACAACACAGTAAAAGCAAATTAAAATTTAAACTTCAAACTGCCTATTGGCGGAACCATATCTTACGATGTAAAACGAGCGTACATGAGTAGTTAATTATCACTGGCTAGTATAAAAGCAAGAGTTGGAACTACCTGATTGGATGTTCCAAAGGCTAGCCTAGTTGATGGTGAAACACAACATGGATGTTAAGTAGTGAAACGGAATTCCTAGTTATCAGTTTTAAAAAAATAACCTTTTCTCCCTGTACAGATATTAAAAACTGACATTGATACTATAGTTGCCTCGCATAGAGAACGTATTTCAGCAATATTGTACTGGTAAAATAACCCTCAGATGTACCTCTGACGCGTCCGAAACGAACAAAAAATATTTGTTTGTGACCTAAGCACGTTAGACGCAACATTCAAAATGAACTCTAAATTTAGTGGACAGTCAAGTTATTAGTCGTCGTTCCATTAAAGCCTCAAGTCACCCAAAACATATTCGTTGGAGATGTAACAAACAAACAAAACGTAAAATACCCATCGACAAACATGATTCTAAATTTACAAAATTGCCTAGGATTCTCAGCTTTAAATGAAAACCATTCACACGACACAAAGTAACGATAAGTTAAACGTGTCTTGAGCAGGAAAATTTTCTTCCACTACTTACGCTACTGCACTAAAAAGTAGTACATTTTCTTCTCATATATTGCTAGGAAACCTCTTGCGCATTGAAGCTTAAGAATTTCCCAATTTTCCCGGACTAGCGGAGTAAAATTCTGTCATTTTTTTGATTCATAAAACAATGTGACTGAACTGAATCCCAACGTTGGATAACCTTGCGGTCTGTTTTCTGCGGATTACACTTCTTTACGATTCGTGAAATCCTCTTTGTCAAAACGAGGACTTATTTGAAACAGGTCTTATAGACAAGAAACACCAAAGAGTTTATGTGCTTGGAAGGATCGCTCAATTTAAAATTATCTTCCCACGGAAAATAGAATCGAAAAGATCTTCAGACCCACCCGTTCACTAAAGTATTAAAAGGTTTCCAGATCACACAGGAGCAAAATTTATCACGGGAGCGTGGCTACTTCTTCAAGATGGTATTAATATAAGAACTTTTTGAGACTAAGGACAACAATCTCGTTTCCTTAGGCTCAGTAAAATAGATTTTCTCCCCTCTCCTAACCATTTAAAAGCTATTAAAATAAAAGGATACACAAAGGTATTTCTTACATCCTGTCGCTGGGCAATATTAGCGAAAAGAACAGTCTTCTTTAATTCATACACTGAAACGAATGAGCATAACTGTTAAGGCTTCAAGTGGAAGTGGGCATATATTAAATCCAAAATTAACAATCGTTTTTGAGGAGTTTAAAAACAATTTCCAGCTACAGTTTGCAGTGCAATCACATGTTTCTCAGCTACTTCAAATTTTTTTCCTGCAAAGATGACCCGATCTTTTGATGGCACCCAAGAGTTTGAAAGTCCCCCTAAATTAAGAATATAGCAGCAGGCGGGACAACTAATGAAACCAATTTATGTGGCATCTTGCTTACAACCACAGCAACAGATAATCATGTAGGAAGAGAAAGGAAATAAGATCTTTACCTTACAGAGATAATGACCAGCACTTCTCTAAGTCGGAGTCATATTTATAAAAACAATGAAAATGTTTTACTAAATGCAAAATAACAGTTGCCAGTCGACATGAAATTTCACATAATCCCGTATCTCTAAAAATTGAATTTAGATTGAATTTTTTTGACAGCCTGAAAATATTACAATAAAACTTGAACAATTAGTACGGGCAACTAACAGCGCGATGGACGTTTAACCGATTGACGCAGCTAGAGGCCTCGAGCGAGAACCAATTATCGAATATAAACGAAACCACTCTTTACCCACAATCGATAAAATTAAATAAATTTGATATTTTCAGTGTGAAAACGGATATTATAATAACTGAACTACATCAGCAATTAAGGAAATTGCTGACGCTTTTGCTGCATTTCATATGGCATCTCCACGCGCGACAACAGAATCAGACTACGTATGCGTAACATCTCCATCTAGATTCAAGACATGACCATCTAAATTCTAGAAAATAAGGCAAGACTCGCTGTCGTAAAAACAAATGATATAGAACAGATTTCTTAGTTTAGAACATAGCAATTTAGGTTATATCTTAAACGTTGAGACGAGTAATGCGATGACTAAAGCGTTCATCCTCGCCTTTTACATTCCGACCTGCAGTGACCCTAGCGAAGCATGCAGATGCAAATTTTAGTTACTGTTAAGCTAGTCTATTTCAAAGAGATTATTCCGTTTACAGATAAAATAATGCGGTAAGAATGAAAACCTCAGTTTTACGACAGAACTTTTTCTCTCTACTCTGCTTTATGTGCCTGCTTTGGGAGCTCATTCCCGTAGTTATTACGAATCAAAACGGCCCGCACAAAACATGCCTTCACACTAAACCAATCGGATCAAGGTCATAACAAAAGGCTTCGGTCGTACAGTTTTTAAGGAAGTTTTACATCTCTTAAACACATGCCTGGCAATAGTTCAAGGGCAAGTCTGTGGTATGCGGGAGATTTGTGGAAAATATTTCACATCGACGCTCTGAATTAGTTCAAGAAATGGTAACCATCTTGTTCATGTCACCCACATTCATTCTCATGGCGTACGACTATAAATTGACGTATTCCAGACAATTCAAGCAATGACGTGAAGATAAATCGAACACACTGATTGGCAGACCATATGATCAAGTCTGTTATTGTCTGAAAACGCCTACACTTCATACCGTGCTATGGTAGGTACAAATTTGCTTACCAATAACTAAAAAGTAGAAAATGGATTCTCTGTCTCAAATAATCATCATGCAAAATAAGTGCATCTTTTTAGGACAGATTCATTCATTAGAAAACAACTGTACTAGATATTAGAGCAGCAGGCAGCATGAGAAAGAGGAAGCAAAGCTAGAGCGGAAGGGGATCTACAATGGAATCTACGTCGGCAGAACGATGCGGTCGATGAAAGAGAATAGCAGCTTCATTATTCCTTGAATTGGCAGTAGTCTTGACTAAGAAGATGCGATAGCCAGTCTTGTGTACTAGGGTCGCCGGTTACAAGTTAGAAGTTGGGCTCATTTCAATAGTTACATTCGAGTACTTGGCAAAAGTGTTTGATCTAAGATTGCGTTATGTACAGCAGCAGACTGGCGCTCCGGACAGGAACGAACACTCAAGAATCGAAGAACCCACACGTATAAATACAAGCACTAAAACTAACTGCGACTTCGCAGGTACGTTTCTCCTCAAAAGGCATCAATTCCATTTTGGTAGCCAAAACTAGAATACTGAAGAGAAAAGTCTAGAAGAATTATTTGGGAAACTGTTCAACTTCAACGCTGGTATTGCTATTGGAAGATTTTCACTCTTTAGGTGATGAAACCAACAAAATACTATATCCATTACTTCACTGGTAATACAGTGATATTGCAGCCAAACAAATATTCTTAGACCTGATAATGTGCGGAGTCCAAGAACAGTAGAATATCTGATGGTATCTCAATTTTTCAAGAAAATCTTAGAACATTTACATTACCGAAAATGTTCAGAAAATAATGAAACGGTAAATTTACTGACATGAAATGACCACAATTTCAAGAGGAACCTCCTGTTACATACCTGTTAAAAATAGAACTCAGAAACTATGGAACACAGGGTACATTTCCTTAGCCGACTGAGGAGAGCACATAAAATGAGGAAAGACTCAGCCATTATTTTAGGTGGCGTGTGGGGCGTTTTGCGAGAGGGTCAGCGACAGCATCTGTGACGAGATGTTCAACTCTTCCGGCCATCGTTCGCTGGAAGACTCGGCAATGCGAGCGGCCCTGCAGTCAGTAAGATCAGATTTTAAACATGTTATAAACTGTGCCATGAACTTTATTTCGAAATATCAGTCACAACGTAAAATTTTAACCATTCGTAGAAAATAGTTTTCACATATATTAAAGTCCCTAACCACAAATGAATATTCTTAGGAGTATTAAATTTTTTTCCAGTTTTAAAATTACAACCTTCCAATACGGAGGGATGCTTTAGCAACCAAATTTTAGGGTAGTTTAACGCGTTGACTACTTGCGTGCTGTTGGTCAAGTTTTAAGTCGTAGAATCGAAAAAAAAATGACTGTACAGCTCGATTATATATTTATCCTTTCTAAAACGTGCGAAAAATATAATTGCACCACAATATTTTACCTCGTAAGCTAAAATCTACTTTGCCAAAAGTTAGTGGAGCAATTGAAGTGTTATTTATTTTTACCAGCACATAAATGGGAAATTTACCTGATGTTACACATATGTTCCAATACGTAGTTAACCTGTTAAAACATAAAAAAAGAATCGCCAGCCTCTTTAAAGTTCGATGAATAGCCCATGCAGCACAGAATAAACAAGAAAAATAAATTTAGAAAATTGTTTAACCACCGGACATCACGTAAAGGTATTATAACATCGGTATTGCTGCGTGGATCACAAGCACACTAAATAAGGAAATGGAATGCAGCCGCTTGTGAAAGTATCGATGTATGGTAAAAATAGAACAGAATGTGGCAATTTGAACAAGACAAGTGGGTTAGCTCTGGAGTTCACTCGAAGTAAAAGGAAACTCCCATACTTAGGGGTCATACGAAGAAAGAATTCTGAATATTTTCAACGCTGTTAAACACTGTATAGAATACAGAGCGAGGGCAATAATACCTGTAATTCCACTTATGAAATTTTTCTTGCCAGGTGACCGAGGAGAGAATTAGTATACTTCTTCTACACTTCCATAAGCAGCAGACCTTATTTGTATAATTTAGCTCTTTCCCATGAAGTATGGGTAATAAACGCGCTTCAAAAAACCTTGTCATCTGAAAGCTCTCAAATTATAAGGTTACAACCGAGTTCAGCCAGCGACAGAGCTCATGAAGAAGCCAAGGGCATCAAGTTGTCGACTGATGGAGGCCCGTTCGATTTTTTGAGTTAGCCGGTAGGTTTCTTGTATGATAGCTTATGTAATATGCAGTTTTGATGCATTATACAGCAACATTAGAAATCGAGAACTAAGGAGCCTCTTTCTCGACACAACTCATTGGTCAGCGCCCTCAGGGTTATAATACTCAGTTTAAATATTAGTTCCTGGTATTCTGATGAACACGAACATTTTTCCAAATCCTTGGGAAAGGTCATAAATAATCATTTACATACTCTAGTGAACTTGCCGCTCCTAATAAATCTCACACAGATGCAGAAGCTTACACACAAGCAACAACGATGTACTCACGAGAAGCCCATCCTGAGGCTCTCCTTGTCGAACTCCTCCAGTTCACGACTCTGCTTCTCTTGCATTAGTCTGATCCTATCATGCTTCTCATTCTCGAAGCGCTGCGTTTCTTGGAGCATCTTCTGCTGCAGAACAGCATTACGCATCTGGACTCGTTCTTCGAGCTCACGACGCTCGCGCAGGCGCAACGCCTCGGCGGCCTGGCGGTTGCGTCGCTGGTACTCAGTCAGCATTTGCATCTCGTGCGCGAGCTTGTCGTTTGTCTGCTGCTGCTCAATAATCTGCACAAGGGTTTGTCCATCAAAACTACACGATATATGAATCCTCTTAAAAATAAAAAAATTATTCAACAAATAAATATTATCTGAACTCCCATGAACTTCCCAGAAAAAACATCTTTGGAAAAACGACCGTTGTAGATTAATGAACTTGTGCAGTAAGGAATGAGGTCCATGGAGAACTCGACACTGAAGGAAATGGTTGTCTGAGGAAGTTGGACTCTTCAAATCCGAGCTGAAAAATTGTGAGGCGTATCATTCAAGCGAGACGTGCTTATCTAGTAACAAGACTTTGAAATGATAAATGACAGGCAACAAAGACTGAAAATATTTCCCCCTCATACAATAATTAGCATAAAAAATTATCTTTCTAATTAGTGGCCAAAAATTTTGCGGTCAACATTTATGTAAATGCAAAAAACAAACTAATTTAATGCTGTATAAACGAATCTCAGGTCAATTAGAACAGTTATAATCATCAGTAAGGCAGAGAGCCTCCTGCCCGCTGCCTCTCGGGAAAATCACTACAGAGGAGGGGATCCCCAGTCCCCTCGCTCCGTCCACTTTAGTCGCCTCTTTAAGACACGCAGCGGACCACGGTGGGAGGTTTGTTGTCAAAAAAAATGAGCAGGCGGGTGGATGAAAGAGTGCTTGAATGGTTTGGACATGTGAAAAGAATGAATGTTAAGCGGCTGGTAAAAAAAGATTTATCCGTCAAAATTGAGTGGTATTAGAGTACGAGGTAGGCCACGGGAGTTGGATGGGGTGAATGTTGTGAAACGTGCTTTGTATGAGAGGGGTCTGACTGTGGACATGGCGAGAGGAATGACTGCGAACAGAAGTGAGTGGAAGCAGTGCATGAGGAGGTAATTTTTTTTTTTTTAAGCTGTCACTGGACGCCTGCCCGTGTGTGATGGGGTTGACCTGTCTTGTGCTGGGGGAGGGGCTGCACTCAATGAAGCGGTCGGGGTAAATCAGCTATGGCTGTCGGGCCTGACTGTGGAAAATGCTTGTGCTAGGCTGCTACTGATCCGGGCAGTTCTGGTGCGGCCAGTGCTGCCTCTTTCGCCTCCTAGTGATTAGAGTGACTGAGGGGGATTGATTGTGGCCTGCGATCGGCTACCCTCCCGTAGGGAGAAGCCTGGTATATGTATGTGTGTAAGGACAGAGAAAGAGAGGCCAACTCGAGGAAATGCACAAGAACGACAGTGACAAGACTTCAAGGTGAGCCACTCATACTAGCCTAAACGCTGAGACGCACCTGACACTCATCGAGCTTGAGCGACTGCCTCTGCAGCATTTCAGCGATGCTTTGCTCGTACTGCTCAGCGAGCATGGCTAGCTTGCGGTGCTGGTCTTCCTTGACGCGCTTGTGCACTGCACGCTGCTCTTCCCGCGGCGTCTTCGCCAGCACCTGCGAACGACATGAGGTTACTCGCCGTCTCAACTGCTGCTTGCTGCTACAAAGGAAACTACAAAAAAGTGAGATACTAGTTAAATAAAAGTACGTACCTTCTTCAGAAAAGAGTAATGTTATAAATTCTCACCAGTGTGACTCGAAATCTTTCATAACTTAACACTGAGTCACAGAATTATAACGATGTATTAGGGTAATGCCCGACACCTTACATCGGGAAAGCTACGTAGATACGGCTGACCAATGGCTTGGACTGAGAGAAGCAGCATTGTTTTGAGTCATCCAAGAGGTCTTGTAACAAGTACTTGATTCAAAAAACAATGAATTTGGTAGCTTACACGAGGATTTTCGGCGACAAATGGTCTCTTGAATTTCTGTCGGGAAACTAAGACTTTGACGAGAATAAAGTATACAACATAAGTATCCCTCAACGTCTACGATTTGAAGACAATCCTAGAAAAAAATGGTCGGATTAAAAAAAAAACATCGCAGAGCACGAGAGCAAAGCTACAGAAAGAGAAGTTATCGGTAAGACATAAAACTGTAGATGAAGTATAAACCGAAAAAAATGGACCTGTTTCACACGACACGTTTCACACTGAACTGTCAAGAGAGCTGAACAATAAAAGCAGTCAGCACTCACCTGCTGTTTGTACTCCTTGAACTGCTGGCGCTGGATGTTAATCGTTTCGCGGAATTGACGGCGGATTTCAACTTCTTTTTGCTGAAAAAATGAAAAGTTTGTACATGACTCAATATCCAGACAATCTTCAATGTATCCCCCAGAGATCAATTAAATCATACGATTAAAGCATTTAATCAAATGAAATTAATCAAAAAGTTCTTTTGTAAGTATTTCAGGTTACCCAGAAAAAAATCATGGTCAAATTATGCACAAGACATTAAAAAGCAACGCAATGATAGCTATTCATATATTCGAAATAATGCTGGCCAATGAACATATACATGATATACATCGAATTGCGCATTTTTCCCCAAGATTTTTTTGCACAATGCTGAAGATTTCTACACATATACGTTCTCATCAACAACTCTGGATTTTTGAGAAGCTAGGCGTAAAACAGTCAGAGATCATAATACTGCAGTGTCACGTACTGCAATTACCTGATCTCGTACACATCTGGTCCAGAGGGAAAGCTAGAGCCTGATTTAGTAGGGGCTACGAAGAAGATCCCACTGCTATATACTAGTACTTTTTTCATTGGCCTTCTTAAACATCACCAAGGGTGAAGAGACTCACGGAACATTCGCCTCAAACATAAAATGAGAATTGCGCACAATTTACCTCAAATCGCAACACATGCGCCAGCTAACGTATATGTGGTTCGACGGCCTGAAATTGAAGTTGAGTAGGAGACCTTCAACGACAATTGCGCGCATGATTAAGGGCTAACAAACAGGAGCTGAAGTAAGTATGTGCCATTAGCTTCAGAGCTTCGTAGCTCTTCTTAGCTTTTACCAGACTACATTACTAGTATTCATACTCTAAAACTTCAGCAACTTCAATGTTTTCAATCCTGCAGCTCATTGATACAATATATCCTTAATGTAGTTTGAGTTTCCCTTCCATTATCCCATCTCTGATTCTTGAAGCGTCTTTTATCGCACATAATTTTCCTGCAAGACATAGAACACATTTTTTCAAACTCACTCATCGCACTATATTCGCGTTGTGAAGTATGGATAATGAAAATAGAGTAACGTTACAAAATAGAACACTAGAAACAAAAGCTAGAACTGTACAGAGAAAAGCTCAACGTTTCCCTCAAAACATTTCATGAATAATTGTTAAAGTTATTCTTGCAAAGGGAATGAAGAAAAATGCATAGTTAGTATAACATAGAAATGTTTAATCAATAATTATTAAAATCAAATGTAATTTAATGCAACATTTGAAAAGCAAGCACCTGAACTGAACGTAAGGCAGGTTGTGTAAGCGCAAAAATTTGCATCCCAGTTCAAGCCGCTGATATTTCTGTAAAGAGAACCAAGCTACTCTACAATGACTCCTAGCACACAGGCGAGCGGTATAACTTAGGAACTGATAGGAATGAATATTTCACACAGAAAACACATTCCTAACTTGACCCTAATCAACAATCCCATAATAATGAACTTAAAAACAAAAAATTATGAGAAAAAAATGCATGTTACAGCTGATTCAGTTCTACACGAGTTACCGACAGTACAACAGTTGAACAAATGCCCGTTTTCTTATGATCAATAGAAGTAATGAGGGACGTGATTCTTTACCTTGAGGCTTTTGGGCTGCTGTTTCTGTTGCATAGCGTGCTTCTTATGGAGCTCCTTCTCACACCGGCGCATGTACTCTTGCTGGCTGGTGGTCTCGGCCGTGTGTTGCCGCGTCATCTACCAAAAATGCAAAACAATTACAATATTATTTTGCTATTTTTATTAACAAATCATCTCTAATACTTCACCGAATGTGTCACACGCGAACATCAACATGCATACCCAATACTTTCCTAAATGGTAGCAGCTCAAATACATTCCTGAGTGTGCTACCTGTTACACTTATAACTTAAAGAATAGTATGCGGCAATAGAAACAAGCCCAATGACACATTCTCGTATTGCTTATCGAATCCGATGAGGTAGGGTCTCACTCGTGAAACTCCCATAAAAAATGCTCCTGTTCCTCTAGACGCCGTCTCACTCATGAAATTATCACATAGAAATAGCACAAAGAATGCACTGGTTCCCCTAAAGCAGTGGTTCTTATAATTTTTTGCAAATTCCCCACTTTTTAGTAAGCCAACTTTTCATTCCTCCTCACAGCATCGATGGGAAATGGAGCATTCCCCACCACAGCAACTTCCTTTTACTTATCTGTGACATTCCTAACCCAGCAGTGTTGTCACTTTTACCCAAACAGGACACATTATACCTCATCATGATTTTTTTCGTTACTAAAAGTCTGTAAATGGTTGTGACTTGTAAAGTAAATCAACATTTGGAAGTAATGTATTAGATTTTGAAGTACTATCGATTTTTTGTGAGTGGAAACATATGCACGAAATTCCCCACCTGGCAACTCCGCCATTCCCCACAGGTTAAGAACTGCTGCCCTAGAGGCTGTCTCACTCATAAAATTATCACAGAAATAGCACAAATTATGCTTTTGTTTCCCTAAAGGCCGTCTCGCTGGTAAAACTACCACAAAGAATGCACCTGTTCCTCTAGATGCTGTCTCGCTCGTGAAATAATCACACAGAAATAGCGTCTCACTGGTGAAAAAGACGTCTAAAAAAGAGAGATTCGCTTATAAAAGACGTCTCTCTGGTGAAACTACCACAAAGAATGCACCTGTTCTTCCTTGAGAGCATGAATGGCCTTCTGCTGACGACACTCGAGCTCCTCAGTGAGCTGCTGGTGCCGGCGCAGCATCTTGTGGGCCGTCGCTAGCTGCTGCTCTCGCTTCATCAACTCCTCCTGCAGTAGCTCCTGCAATGAACATCAAGTTGTAACTCGGTATACTCTTATCCTTTCGTTTTCGATTAATCGTTCCGAGTTCGTTTACTTTTCCAACAAAAAATGAAGACTACAAGAGTATAATCTAATTTAATATTTCAGACTACTTTCTTCTAGCGAGCCATTCTCTGTCCACTAATGAGTATGTCGGTATCTATAAGAGCGTTACCTCGTATTCTTCATCGGAGTGGAATGATTGTTTCGGCTCAAGTCGCTTTGCTTGCTTGATGAAATAGAGAAATGTCAGCCTTCCCGACTAGAAAGTTAAAACCGATAGGCTTCTCTTATAGATTAAAAATTACAAGTGCTGCCTCTTATGGCACTGACTCGTTCTGTTTGGGATGAGGACTTGAAAAGCCTCCACTTAACTTTACTGGGTTTTATTTGCATTTCTCTGAAGTATAAAGCTACAGTCAATTTCTGTAAGCCGAACATAAATTGAACAGTTTAATACTTTAAATTGCGCGCAATCGTAAATAAAACCAAGCTCAAACTAACATCAACCTGTAAACTTTTTGCTTTTCAAAACTGCATTCAACCATGTTGACTCGTTCACACTAAGTGAGAAAATGGCAAAGACATAAAGGGTTAACGCAAAAAAAGTATGAATTGCGAACTATAACAAATATAGTTTTTTTTTGTGTCGAGCTGATGAAAGTATATAGGTAATATATAATATAGTGAGAGCCCCATATCCTAATGGAGAAAAAAGCACCAGTTTTTGCTGAAGTGTGATAACTTTTCCTTTACTTCAAGGACGCTCAATCGACTTTTTCTCAGGCCGAAAGTTTAGTCCTTCTCAAATTAAAATTCAACTCAGAACCACAGTATCTGGTAACCCTGAAAGCCTGTTAGATGCCGAGTTTTCGTCAAGACTTGAAATAATTCGAAAGAAAACCTAAACTTGAGGCGTTTGGACAGAAAGTATTCACTTTGGTTCACTTGTGTTCGTGAAAGAGAAATAAAACACACCTGCTCCCGCCCGAAGTATGCTAGAAGTCCTCGTCGTCGAAACTTGCGGGTCTCGAGATTGAAGTATTCCAATTGTTGCTGCTGCAGTAACTTGAGCTTATTCTGCTCCGACGCCTTCATTTCTTCACGGTGTGATCTGAAAATTGACCAACACTGGGTTATTGGTGCGCTCCTAGCACTGGCTACTCTTGTTCAGCTATAATATAGCGTCACTGTAAAATCTGAATCTTTCACCAATTTATTCATAACATGTTTGTCAACATCACCGTAAAGTTCTAGAAATTCCTGCACATGGAAGAGATATGCCACAGTTTTCACATTGGTATAAACACAAGGTGAAAAACGTCAAAAAGAGTGTCGAGAAGCCAAAGTGTGGAAACAGATTTATGGACTGACTGCAAGGTGGCTTCCTTCTGTTTCTTGGTGGCATCAGCGTTGGCAAGATCTCTCTTCCACATCTCCATGTTTTCCTTAAAGTGCTTCTTGTACTGCTGCTGGAACACCTTGTACTCTGCCGTGTGCCTGTTTGAGATGTCCGTCTGGAGCCTCTTGATGGCAGTCGAGCAGTTGTCCATTTTCTTCTCTTGCTCTCTCTCGTGTTTCTGCCGAAGGTGCAATAAAAACGTATGATTAACCATGCATGGAAGTTTTCCCCTTACTATTCTTTTGAGGGTTGCTGTTAATGAAGAGCAAAATTAAGCATTCACATAATGTCAAAATTATACCGTTTATTTTCCGTTCATGGTAGTCAAACCAGTTTATTATTGTAAGTTTGAATATTTTCATAACTACTATTAACCTAATTTATACTATTTGTACAACTATTGTGTCTGTAACATATTATTTAGTACACAACTTTCTAGGCGTAACAAATGCTATCTCAAGAGAGCGAATAGAAGGAACCATTTTGAATGGACTGCTTTGCGCATACAAACAGCAAGTAGGGAAAAAAGGAAGAAAAGACAAAAAAGTGATGTCTTTTCTTCCTTTATCCTAAGACTATTGCTTATCTTGCGGCCTCTACGGGGTACGGTGGCTAAAACAAATGTAAACGACTGAGTCGTTCACTGAAGCTCTGTTCGGCAAACTAGTGCCGCGCCAGTCCTGTAATGTTTGTCTCAGTGTAACTGGAAGGTTGGCACTATACGGTAGCGTTGGTGCTGAGGCTCCGGAGCGCTGATTGACTAATTGGTGTAAGTCACGGCAGTCACGTTTGTGTGCCCTGGTCTTGGAGTCTGTCATTGTGAAAGTCTTGTGCTGAAACCTAGTTGTCTGTGATACCAACGCCGTGCAATGTTATCAATTATGATTTTAACCAGTTTTCAACGAATTTTGAATTGGTTGATTAAAGAGCAGTTTTATTGAAGATCCTTCACATCATACTTATAATAAAGTTTGAATTCACTGGTTTGTAATGCTTGACTACCTCACTGAAGAAAGCCAAGTGCCTGGTGACACTGAAGCTATATCTTCCTCGAGTTGGTAAGATAGGCGTTACTGGGTATGAGATAAATGCCTTCAATTTGGAGTGAAACTACCCTCTAATATCGTGAGAAAATGGTGGGATAAACATCCTTAGCAGTATGAATCTACTTCGACTGTTCTCATTTTCCCTCTGCTTGGGAAAAATTTCATTCGGGAAGAGTATTTCTAAGACGGAAGTGTTATTTCGGCACTTGGAATAACGAACAAAAATGAAGGCAAATTTCAGCAGCATAATTTGAGTAGCACAGAATCCCAAAAAATCGTCTGGAAAAAACCTTACAGGCAAAACGACAAATAAATAATTTAGAGTGCACGGCGTGCAGAGAAGCGAAGATGCAGGAATATTTTGACGCTATAAAAAAAGGTCGGAAAGTTCAAAACTCGAAATCAAACTAGAGAATAGTTCTTAGGGTTACTTTTTCGGTGCATGGAAAATACCGAGCAAAATACCTTTAAGACACGAAGGATTTTAGGTACAAGCACGTTCGACGCTTCATATCTCTCGGATTTCGGAGGTAAACGTAATAGTGTAAGTGAAAGAGAGGCAACCTGAAACATTTGTTCAGGATGTTGAACAAATTTTACCTCAGGATATGTTATGTTGGCGATTTTTACATGCTTTGCTTAGCATCTTTTGATTTAGATCCACATCAATTACACATGATTACCAACTGGTGAAGTCTCATAGAAATGCCAAACAGTAAGGATCATTTGGACACTGGCGTGCACTATTTCGATACAGAAATGGTTTGAAGTAATACCTCATATGTCTCATTTTCTGTCTCACTGGGTGATAAAATTCAATCACTTCTCTCAGAATCGATTCATTTCTTTACTGCTAGAGTGACGATTCATAAAATCGCGTCCTATGATTCTTGTGCTGATTCTAATTCTTAGTAACAACTGGAAAACTATTTATAAATACTTTTACTACCACGCGCAGATCAATACTTTTACTACCACGCGCAGCTCAATACTTTTACTACCACGCGCAGCTCAATACTTTTACTACCACGCGCAGCTCAATACTTTTACTACCACGCGCAGCTCAATACTTTTACTACAACTGTTTCAGCAGGTATCACTATTGGGCAGCTTTCATGTTCAGAGCTTAGAACTAAAACGTTGAGTATAGAATGAACAGAAAACCGTGAACAACTTAAGATCATTGAAAATTAAAAAAATTTTGCTCACTACATTTGAAAAAACAAATGAAAATCAACTTACAAGTGAACTAAGGGGAAGAATGTGAGCCAAGAGAAATTCAAATGGAGAAGCTGATTTAGTATTAAACGATGCACGATAGATAATGAAGGCCATCTACACCAGAACTATGGAATAGCAAAAAAATTGATTACTATAGGAAAAAGACGACCCACACAGAAAATATGGAACAGGGGAAAAAAAGACATTAAGTAAAGGACACAAGAAAGGCACATGAATAGACGAAAGTTCCACAATACACTAACCAACTTAATCACTAATTATCGGACACACGGCCAGTCCAAAAACTACTACTACTTAACTAACTACTACTAAAAAATAATAATGTGAAAGATACGCTGAACTCTTGACAACTAATTACCAGACACTATCTCGTCAGCATCACGACAGTACAAAAAAGCCAAAGAGAAGTTGAGTTTAGCAAGACGTTCAATGCAGTTTAGGAACTCACGAGTCTCAGCTTTTCGAGCTCTTTGCTGAACTGCATGAGGAGGCTCTCATACTCCTTGTCCAGCATGAGCTTGTGCGCCTCCATCTCCACCCGGCACTTCTCCTCCAACTGTCAACCAAGAAACACAGTTAAGTACATCAATCTCACCGCGTTATACGCCTAAGTCGCGCACAAGAAATAAATGTTATCTCATTAAACGATATAAATTGAATGTCTTGGAAGGGATATCTTACCATCCATCCATCAGAAAGGATATTTAGCATTAAAAAATCTACTTAATTGGAGAATAGGGGTTTCACGCGTACACAATCCAACCTACAGTATAATGTTTTACAACATCGTATCGTACAGAGCATCATTTCATGTAGACACAATCAGGGTTGCGGGGTCGCAGGAATAAATTTGCGACTTCGACTCCATCTGTTCAGAATTTTGCGAATCTGACTCCCGCTTGTCAGAATTTGGCTCCGAATCCAACTTCGCTTTTTCAAAATTTTGCGACTCCAACACCGACTCCACCTATTCACAATTTTTAAGACGAATATTTCATTTCTAAAATGTTCCAGGTATTGCAACCTGAATACATGTTTTTTTAATTTTCTTTATCTACAAATGACATATAAATTAGTAACAGAATGTTAAAAATTAAGGTATATTAAATATATACAGGGTGTTTCAGAACAAGAAGTACAAAATTGCACACCGAATAGAAAATGGCCAAATAAACAGTATCTGGCCTCTCGTATGTAAGATACAATGTGGACTTTCAAAAATAGATACACCTGGTTTATTCAAGCAAGCAGCTGAGGAAGTGTTTTTTTTAACACAATGCAGGTAAACGCTACGCTAAAATGTATTTTAAGAGTAAATTGGTGGCACAGCCAGGCACAGAATGATTACATAGAACTATAAATAGAATGCCACAAGAACAAACCTTTTCTCTCTTTCGTGCCGCTCGTTCAACAGGACAATATTGCGTTTCCCGCATCATCTTGTATCCCATTTCAATACATTTATCAAGCCAAAAGCTGACAACGATCTTGAAACAAAATTGTAGCAAATTTCCAAAGGGTCACAAAAGGCTTCATAAAAATCACATCAATTTACCGGCTTACTCGATAGCGAAGCAACACTGAATCAAATTTTCAATAAAAAAAAAACATTGCTTTATAATTATGTCTGACTTTTTACTTTTTTAAATGATTTCTTGTATTTTTCAGGATAATTTTATTCGATAAAACATAGATAACATGGATACTAAACAGCAACGAGCACTTATACGGATAAATTTCCAGTTATTGCGCCCTAGGACGCCCATTGTGATAGCACAACTCCATCGTAAACACTGAGCATGTGAAACACCAAGAACAGTTCGTCTAAGGAAATTAATTTTCATAAATGTTTTATTAATAGCCTAACGTGACTAAACATGAGTTCAATACAGATGAACTTCTCACGAACAGCGGCCCTACGAAAACCCGAGAGCACAATGTCGTTATACTGTGTTAATATGCATGCAAGCGATGACCCATAACGGAAGAATGCTTCAGCTGAATATAAATATATTCAATTACATAATGATATGATTGAAGGACAATAGATGGTCACGTGCACCTATTAAAACTATGATCTGTGGCGTTGCGTAATTATCTTTCTCTAATAGAGGTCACGAGTGCTTAGTTGTCAAGTAAGATACGTATTAATGTTCGGGTCACTAGCTATCGTTCCAAACCTCAACGCACAAAGCAACTTGATTCACAGAAAATTTAAAGTATTAACACGGGACTAGAGAGTGTGTTCCAATTTATTCCATACCATATTATCTGACCACTTGATATTCATTGGTTGCTTTCTGATCAGTGGCCAAGCGTGATTAGTGTCCACAACGTACATTATGGGATTTACGGAGCTAGCTCAATATGATGCTGACACAGAGCTCGACCACATCTTCGACTGTAGCGGTAACAGCGAGTAAACTGATCTTACCAACGACCAAGAACTAAACTCAAACTTCTTGGTGCAAAAAAAGCTCAACTTGGCTAAAAAGACTAGTTCAAGTCCGTGGATTGAAGACTCGTTATTTTGACCAACATTCCAACCCACAAAACTGTCAAATACCCTACAATCAATTGAATTTAATGCCATTAAAATTTTCCATCGCTGAAACGCACCCACAATTTCGAACTGAGGCACGCAACAGTTGGAACTCGAGATCCAACGGTAGAAAAGTTGCGAATCAACATCGCGTGTGGCCCAGAAAATTTGAAGGTCTTCACAAGGTTTCCAGGCTCACAGTCTTCCCGATAAATAATGGCGGGTCAAATATTAGGGTGTCACTAACACACCCCATTCCGGTAGCAGAGGCTAGGTTTAACGTCAGATAACAATACTCTTGAGGTTAGTAATACTTAGAAGGCACCATGAGATATTTTTAATGTTGCAGGCATCTATACTGCGCTTCATGTAAATAAAAGAGATGAGAAATTGATCCGCTTGTGTTATTATTGAAGTAGAATGTTACTTAAGCATGTATTTCGCCTTATACTGAATTTACAGCACCTGAGAGTGAGGCAACTGATCTGCTTGTGTATTCATTCATATATAATTTTAAAAGTTGAAACATATTACACGCTATACCTCACAGTAAGGCTGCACCTACCAATGAACAGGCGAGTGAATTGAACATGATACTACAGCCGAATTAACGAATTTTGCGAACCAATTAAACGAGAGAGAACACAACACTCGTAACTTTCCAAAACATGAGCTTTCTCGCTAAACTAATGACTACATGCACTCACTTTCAATGCCCGCAAAGAGGAAAGACGGACACCTAAACTAACTCACCTTGAGCTGAGCCCGCTGGTGCTCGCGTCTGATGCGCTTGTAGCCAGAGAGCGCATCTCCGATGTCGCCAGGCTGGTGGTCCTTGTTCTGCTTGCTCACGATGGACGTGGTGCGCAGAGTCTCGAAGTTGCTGCGACCTTCTCGGCCGCTAGGCCCTCCTGCTCCGCCTTCTGCGCCGTGGGCACCGCCGCCTACCGCCTGCAAGTCGGGACCACAACCAGAGCGTCTTGTCAGCCACACAGCGCATCTCGAAATGTTAATCTGCCCTACTCATGTGTGTGTGGCAAGCATCTCGTCCTTATTTTCGAGTCTTACAAGTCTAGTAACTCGTGTATGGTGCACAAGGAATGTATATGATACATCTCCCGGTTGTTTGAATGAAATTAAGCAGGAATTTATTCATGAAGTAGAGGAACGCGTATAATGATTTTTCCTGATTCGATAATGGCGCTTAAGAAATTAGATTAGGAAATAAGTTAGCTTAAATCTCCCCAACCACAACGAAGGTGTTCTTAAGAGAGGCACAAAGATGGCACCATTGAGTATGGAATTCAGGAATTACACAAGATGTTTCCCACACTCTACACCAAGAAACAGCGAGGTTAAAAGAAGTTTATGAATCAAGATAAAAGTAGAAGAAGAAAGTGATAGGTGCGGAAAAAAGAAAGCAATGAACCGAAAAAGATGGTCCTCAACATAATAAAAGCCCTTTTCAAATCAATAAAAAGGAGACCTACCCAGCCTTTAGCTCAGGACATCTTTCCCATCGGAGCGCTACTTCATAAAGATCCTATCCTATTGAGGGGAGTGACATGACGAAGTAGCATAAACTTAACTAATAACTACATAGTGTATTACACAACTTCAGAAACTTCAACGCATTGGAGTTTTGAAAGTTGGAATCTGGTAAGAGAATTTCGAAAATGAAGGATTTGGTCAATCATTATATAGTACGGGAGTTTGCTAAAGGAGCCATAAAATAGCGCCCTTCAATTGGGCTGATGTAAGTTCCTGGAACAGCTTTAAATAGACAAGATAACCAGTGAAGGTCTCCTTAACCTAGCTACAAAGATGAGCTTTGGCTAAAGAATAAACTAACGAATTCAACTTAGGGACCTGTTATAAACCAATCACAACCAAATACATGGGAAAAACGAGGCGGTGTTAACGCATTATGCTAAATTAATCAATTCAACAACCTCGATCATCAAAACACACGAGATGTAAAACAAAGCAGTTTATTAGCAAGGGCATTCACAAAAACATTTAAAATTTCACTAAAAAAACAGAGTGGTGAAGAAATGAATGCGCAAGCCAAATTTTGAGTTGTAACCTAAAGCGCTCAAATGAGGGACGGCTACTCACCAAGACGCTGCATCAAACATAATGTCATAAGCGCGATTAAACTAAACAAGGGCAAAGTTTTAAGTCAATGAGGACTACAACTAACCGTCAAGTGAGACGGCACACCATGATCATGTAAAGTACTAAATTAAGAAGTTCCTCGAAGCATGGATATTTTGGAGTCACCCGCTTCAAGAAGGTTGAAGAGTTTACTGGCATTATAAATGAAAGTCCTGATCGAGACAGTGTACTCTAACATTTTTGCTTCTAGTTCAGTTGAACTGAACAAAAAATTCATGTACTAATGATCATAACTTCCTAATTAAATGTCACGCAACAAATATCACAGCAACAAAAAAACACACATCTCTTTCTCCCCATCAACTATCAACACGTTCCCCACGTATTGGGCCATATGTGTACCGATGAATAAATGTACAAATGAATAAAATTTCATGTTTTGAGACCTTTTTGAAAAATAACTTATAATACTAAGTAAAATATTATCGTGCAATTGTACTTTTGATGTTTATAAAGACGAATAAAAATGTATTCTAGCAGTTAAGTTTATTTCTCTATTCTGCTACTTAGAACATAACTAAAGCAACCGTTAACGCGGTGAACGTGTTGATATATTCGAATGAAATCAAAACAAACAAGCCAATCAAAAAGTGAAACGATGCTAACACCAGGATATGCAAAAGCGTCAATGATCATCACGAGTTGCTTGAGAGGAAGGGTCAGGGTTTAGTGAAACGCACAGGCAGAACCAAGACAAAAAATTCTTTGGTGTCATTTGAATGCAATTTCAACGTAAGCGAAATAAAACTTCAGTCCCATAAGTTATTTGAAAAGAATGCACACAAAATCTCAGCCTGAGTTCTTAATTATACTATTTTCATACCAGCTCTCAGTTAATCACGAAAATGGTTCAAAAACATGTAAAAGTAGTTCAAAAAATTATTCTGAGGTCTATAGTCGAAGTGGTTGTAGAACCACTGTACCCACTTGCAGAAATTGCAAGTGGTTACAGACAACTGCTGGTACGCACAGGCTAAGGGGACAATTTTATATTTACCAATTTAATTTGAGATTGGTGACCGTGCAATGCATAACACGTTTCGAAAGTAAGTTACCACGGTGTAAGTGGCATATCACAAAGCTTTTATAACCTTTAATGTCTCAAGAACAAAAAATCCTGGACTTGTGCAAGTTCATGACTCACTTGCGTTGATCAAAAGGCCATTAACGTATTTACTAGAGTTTACCCTTCAATGCAAGACCTAGTCATAGCACTCCATCAACGGGAACAACTCAAACTGGGTATCACGATCTAACAGGATATATAACAATACACAGCAAAATATGCAATTTGAAAAAATCGAAATGCCCATATCGCACCACATTAGTTATCAAGATAATAAAAAGTTAAATCAGAAGAACGAAAACGATAGAAAAGCATCATTCACAAGCACAAGTCACCGAAAAAAAGCTCGAGGGCACAAAAAAGTTAATAGACGAATAAAACTTGTGAAAAACAAGTGGTCTGTTTATATTGTCCAGCATGCAAAAATACCTGAAATGCATTTATAGTATAAAATTAGATAGCGATGTCATCCCACAAGGTAGTAGTGTCGCGTTATGTACGTGCCAGTAAGGAACGAAGTAATGAGCAACAAACAAACCAAACAAGACTGCTTTCTGCACAAAAAGGAATCTTTCCTAAACGTAGAAAAATTCAAGAACATGCTCAAATAAAACAGACCTCGTCATTTGCATTCATCTGACGACAAGAAGAATTTTCACTCAAAGAATAAAGGAAGTCTTCCGCTTTTCGTCATTAGGAAGAAACAAATGAACTTATTTTTACGTGATAGTGAACTGTTTTCACAGAAACGACTGAGATGTTAATAACTATGAGATAGTGTTGTGCTTGTTTTAAATTCAAATTTAGTAGGCATCCGTTACTAGAGCGGCAGCGTTCCCTCTTTTAATTTCCAAGTGTCATTTCATTGCGTCACAGCATCCAAAAAGTTCTCAACGAAGCCCTACTTCCTCTTCATAGCAGCTACCAGCTTCTAATTTAAGTAAAAATAAACCTTTGGTTGTATTTTTGTTTTCATGTGACGTTGTTGAATTATTTTCAAAAACAATTGATAAAAAAACGAAATTGAAACCCTCGGAATTTCCCATTTCGAAACTCAGACTCTGAAATAAATAAAGCAATGATGCCCGAGTAATCAACGCAATGCCACAATCATGTCCAACATGACGATTCACAAAACGTATTGAAGCACATGTTTTTCAATAAACAATCAAAATGAAAAACACAAACAGAACTTTTCATATTGATCACAAATAAGCGTGAATCTCAAAGGTAGGAAAAGAGGAATCAGATAACTGACCTTGTCTGGCCACTGTTTCCTATACATGCTTAACCTCAGCGAGAACTGAAAATGAAAGTATAAATTAGCAAGAAAGTTAAATAGGAAACGAATTAATGATAACCTTAAACTTAAAAAAGAAAAAGACGGCGTATAATAGAAGTAATCTCAGACATGCTTGGAAGGACATAGAGGTGATGTGAGCGATACACAAGACTTGCATCTTAAAAACTAAGAAATAAAACCTGGTGATTGACAAATCCTGATTAGTGAGTCGCCTGATAAAAATGTTGACTCCATAGTCCTGAGCTACGTGTATCGATATAAAATTGACTTGACATTCACCCTGTTTTAAGGGTTTAATATATATTTCTCAGAGCAGTCAGATAAGCCATTTGCTAGCCAAACTGTCAAGTTTGGCGTGAAAAAACATTCCGAAAACCTTCATTTGTGTAAGTAGTATGCAAAGTGGTGAGATCGGAAACAACAGCGTCATCTAGAAACAAAACGAGACGGATGTGAGAAAACGGAAACTAATATGCGACGAACTAGATTTGTTAACGTAGCGAACTGTACAACGGACAGCTAACCTAATTTTAGCTTTAGTCAACACTGTAATTAAAATGTTAGGGTGAGTACAAAGGCTGTGCAAAATGGAAAGATGGCATAAGTTGTGTGTTGCTATGAGAAGTAGACATTTTTTTTGGCATGTTATTCAAGTATATTTCTTCATGTAGCTCGCAAATTAAATAACTTAAACGTAACTTGAGGCTCGAAAATAGAGTTAGATACAATAAAATAAATTCCTGCCCGTTAGTAAGACAAGGACATTCCATATCAGAGCTCACTCAAAAATAAGTCACATAGTACTTTTTTCCTTTAGGAGCATAATTTAAATGCTGCGTCAAAAAAGGTCATGTTGACATCTCCCAAAATTGGTCCAACTAAAAATCGTCTCCATTAACTGAGAAGTAAGGCTCAAAATGAAAGAGGAGTCCAAAAGAATGTCAAACGTCGCAAAATATTAGAAATATTAATCATATGTTTATTAGTGCACTGCCGATTGCCAGTGAATAATTATATAAAAACCTTAAAAGTAAAGAATAACAATCTGAAGAGGAAGTCGCAAGGGTTAGTTCAAGTTTGTAAGTATATCGAAGAACTTAACCGATTATATACTCATGGCAGAAGTGGTGATGGTGAGGTGATGATGTTAGTGAGAGTGATAGTAGGTAGCATCAACACCAGCAGCAGGGCAGCACCAGCAGCAGCGGCAGTAGTAGCGGCAGAAGTAGCGTCACGGTAGTAGCATCAGCAGCGACTAATATTGCTATTCTTAATTACTAGATCATTCCATAACCCATTTGCGCCCAGGGCCTCTCACATGGAGCTGTACTTCCGGTTCTTAATTGAAAATTTTCAACATCAAATGGTCCACACTCTGAAAGTCGTGTTCCAAGTAATCTTGACGGTTGGGTAAAATATGAGATCAACATCTGTAAATACATCAAGTCGAATAACACGATTATGTTGTCAGCATTACACGGCTCATTTTCTGTACTTTGGAGTTGAAGTGAAACCGTAAATCTCTCCAATTCGAGCCTGAAGCACTTATTCCCTTGAGGCAAAATGGGTTAACGCTACAGACTAGCAACAGCAACAGCGTGATGACAAGGGCCCAATGAGAAGTTTAAGAAGCGGTTCCCAAAGTGTAATTAGTTGTTACGTACCAGTTCTCTTAGGTGTCAATATGGCGCTCAGCAAGACCACTGAGCAGGGGGAATTTTTGTTCTATTAGCGCAACTGTGTGCGTCACTAATGGACCGAGACACAAGATTAATGGAAGTTCGAAACAAGCGGGGAGAATGAAGAGCAATACTTCGTGCACCATCCACAGGACAATAATTAGATGTTTCTCCTACACATGTTCCAATTACGGAAACCTCCCCGATTGGTTGAAATTCCCTCAGGGGCTATGAACACTTTCGTTATTTTATTCAAAACATAGATTCATTGAAGCTTCTAGAAAATGAAAGGCACCGAACAAATTAGCATTTCAAAACAACCAAATCGATGAGTTAAATTAATTAAGAATTAGTATGGATTTCTAAGCTGAATCTAATTACCTTGACGCACTTTCTTGTTCGCTATTATTCTTACAAGTCAAAAGATGTAGCCTTGATACGCCCAACAT
>JACJUY010003218.1:26581-40578 GCA_014220935.1 Platorchestia sp. MABIK | reverse complement strand
TTAGGCTGGTCACGCTTTGGTTGGGTTAGGCTGGTCATGCTTCGGTTGGGTTAGGCTGGTCACGCTTCGGTTGGGTTAGGCTGGTCACGCTTTGATTAGGTTAGGTTTCTTTGGGTTGGGTTGCCATTGGCTCTGGCTGGTGGAATTTTTTGTAAGTTTTGGGGGTCTTAATCGGAACTGTCCCCGTACTTAAAAGCAAGGATTGATAACACTTAGAGCCTTTTTCACAGCCTCTGATTTCCTTTAGTTAAGTATGCATACATATAGCAGGATGGCTTCCCTTAATTTATTGACCATGTACTAGACATGTCATCAATATACGTAATGTGAGCCAAAACACTAATTGCTTAGAAAAAAGGTGTTGTTGGTTATGCGTTAGGCTCTACTGCTATGAAATTTTTTTCTGCTGCAAAAATATTGAAACTGGTATCAAATAACTATATTGCAAATGTTACTTCTACACAAAGAAATTGAAAGTATACAATTTATATTGAAAGTGGTGACAGATAACCCATAAGTACCTTCAAATCATTGCATCCTTAATAATCTTAACTGATGAAACAATCAATCATTAACTGGATGATTCACAGGTGCAAATGAGAACAGGCAATTTTAAAACTTCTTGTTCAGTTGCAGTATCCAACTATTTTGCAGTTGGGAATGGGCTGAATTAGCTAAATATTTACATCATAAAATCACGTCCCTACAAATCCCTTGGATGCTATTAGTTTCCATGTCACAATAGGATCATATTCTGTAACTTACTCAACCAACAAGAAAAAAATGTGGGTTTGATGCAAAGTTGTAACAAATAAGCTAAAATTGTCCCTTTAGAACATTTTACTTTGAGGAAAAAATGTTATTTCCAAATTCTTTTAATTAAGATTGCCTTAAAATTTTCAAATAAAATTTACTTGTGCTCTTGTGGTAAACATTTTTTATCTCAAAGTACTTCGAAAATTTAATTTCAGTTGCATGTCTAAACATATGATATATTTACTTGCACTTGATTCCAGGAAATGCACCACATTGTAATAGTTCACATGGTAATCGAAATGACGATTGTTGGGACTCATCAATAAACATAACTAAGTAATGCACTGCATTATTCAACACTTTGGCTGCGGCAACTAAGAATTAAGTTCAAAACCAAACTCAAATTCGAGTTGGTCAATTGTAGTAAGCTATTTGGAGAAAAACCAAACATGAACTGGATCGTGCCTTTATTTAGTCTTGATTAGGTATTTATGAAAATTGAGTTTGCGACTACTGGTTGGTCAGCAGCGTTATGAAAATTACCTCTTTGTACCACAAGTGGCGCACTTCGCAGTCAGTGTTAATGAAAATTTTTCTAAATTTGTTCAGCAAACTTACTACATTTATTCATACGTTTTGTTATCAGAAAATAGCAGAACAGAATTCACAGTAAATAGGCTATTTGTTTTTCAATTAATTAGACGATATTTAATCCGCTTCTGAAGCCTACGTCACACAAAATCAATAACGATGCAACTGTATGCTAATTATTCCTTGAGGATAACATCGAGGTAGCTACGGCTCTAAACTAAGCCAATTAACGTAAATATACAATAATTTTAATACGGCCTGCCCAAACTTTAAATTGCACTGCATAATCCATATTAAAATGGCTCATTAAAACAAGAAAAGTGACAGCCAGGTTAACATGCTTGAGGAGAGACATGCTCAAGAGGAATTTCAATCTGCAGAGAGACCAAATGAGAACGGGTACAAATACAAGTAGCTCATCCGCTCTCTCTTCGCTTAGCTCGAATAGCGAAAATGGCGTCGACTTGCGCATGCGTACAGAATTTACACGATAAGATTAAGCCCAAACTTTCAGCCTATCACGCACGATTCTTGTTTAAATATAACAGTTTAAACAGGAACACTCCAGTCTACACTTGCAAAGTATGAATCATACATAGGAAATTCCATTATGAAACAGAATTTCGACGAGAGGCAACAGGAGAATTAAACACCTTTACCATCATAGATGAAAAGGCCTTATCTAATCCTTATCTTTTCACAACAATAGGTTAACCAACATTTATTTACGTTAATTACGTTCTATACACCTAATATGTAATTGAATGAAAATATGCAACAAACTGATGCTGCTTTTTTTAACTGATATGATCGATTTCAATTCATAATTGAAGAAACTTTATTTGAAAACTCAATATTTGATCAAAATGAAAACCACAATAATTTGATTAAATATTCTTAATGGATGCAACAGATTAGGGCTGAATCTTGAGTTTTAGCGAATAATTTTATAAATCGTAATGAATTGCTTTTGAACACATTTCAAAATATTATCAACAACATACAACGTATTTCAATATGAATTTCCTAGTTAGGAAAGTGTACTTAAAATTTTCACAACGAATCAGAAAAGTGTGCTCAAGTCACCGTCATACTGTCCAATACCCGCCAATAATGCACAATAATGTGTTCGCCATGGCACAGTGGTTAAGGCATCGCACTTCCATGAAGGTGTCGAGGTTTCGAATCCTGGCGCTGCGCGGCGATTCCCCTTTGGGTATAAGGGAAAACTCGAGCACAATACCCCACTGAACCCAGGTGTCGGAAATGGGTACCGGCTTTACGGGGGAAACCGTTATGGTGTCCTATATATAATGTTAGTTATAAGGCATTTGAAAAACAAATACACAAGATGATATGTATCAGGCTTGATTGAAAATAAAGCATCCTTAGATGCTAATGTTTGTTTATTTAATTACGTAGTAAATGTGTGCATCTACACAAGAAAGTCATCCTGTTGCGTGTATAATAGAGCTACGTGATTATAGGCAGTAACAAAGGCCTCGCCTGCATTCGCCCTTCAGACTCAAATTTAAGTTAGAGCAGCCCAAATCAAATTCAAAATGAACTATGTTAGTGTAAAATTATACTTCCATTTCTTCTCTGCTGGCTAGTTGAGTAGCGTTATGTGGAGGTACTTGGCAAACATCCGATTAACTTTTTTATGTGTGAACTTCAACGCAATTTTTCTTCAGTTAATAACTAGCTTTTTGCCAGTAGTCTCAACGTGGACTGCTACGGCGGAGTGTTACTGGGCGTCAAGTCACCTGCTATCGGGATGAATATTCATTCTGAAGAGGGAGCTGAGAGAAAACTTTTATTATCACTTTTAAATTCTATGTATATGCAAGTTTTCTATATAACACTTGGCGAAGTAAAAACCAATTCATTTTTCACTGAGAAGCAGTCTTGCTGCGTGATCTGTTATCCCCCATTTCTACTTTCAACAACGAAGGATTTATTTTCCCCGGAAATGTACCGCGCAATCTTTGGGTTCTGATTCTGGTACGTTCGCACTCTTTGAGTCGTGAAGGAGCGCGACGTTCGGACAATAACCAAGTCAGGGACAGTCTGAGCTAGTACGACTCTCGAAACAAACCGGATTCATTTTTCACTGCATAAGAATACATTTGGATCAAGTAAAACTTAGGTTCGGGTTTAAAAAGTTTATTCGATCAACAAAAAATGCAACAGATTTGAATTACTTCCGACTTTAAGCGTAGAGAAGGGAACTACAATATTGCAGGCAGGGGGGAGAAAGACGAAAGTAATATTTAAATCCTCGTTTAACCTCCGACACTAATGCACGAGTAACCCAGACAGTGAGGTTCAGTGGACCGACAAGGGCAAACTTATTCACTAAGAACACAGGCGTGTAAAGTAATCTCCAACAGTGGGCTATTTCCTATAACGACAGCGCACAAAAACTTTCCCTTCATTTGGCAGAACTAATCCGTATTGAATGAAATAATATTCAACACAAATTCAATACTTGTGTAATGTAGTCCACAAATTATCAAAGCACACTGTGGTTTTCATTTGAATACTTCGAACGTAATCGCTCACTTCCACTGGAACAATGGAGCTCCGCAACCAAATGCAACGCACGATACGGTAAAGTTCGGGACAATGGAACATAACGGGCATCAACTGGGGAAATTTCCATCAGACCCTCAAGTTATGCTTCATCTTATGCCTACCTCAACTTGAAAGGATAAAAGTTTAAGCCAGTTATTGAACTAATACGATACCTGTTCAAGTAATGAGTCACTAGGATTAAACTTCAACGTTCAAGTTGAAGATTGCACGAGATGATGAATAACTGGTGGGTCGAGTGTATTTCAGTTTCCGCAGCAAAGAACAAATAAGCTCAACTACAAATTCGAAGTCACAGGCACTACCACACTCACTCCACAACCCGAGTTCTCGATTCGCTCTCGGTTGAGTCAAGAAGAGTGTATGATGTCGTTGTTTCCACATGTGTCAGGCCGATAAAGTACAGGTAAATCTTGCAAGTCGTGCTGAATACATGCTGGGAAAGCGGAACAGATTGTGAGCCTATAAATTTCCCAAATTATATCGTTTTTTTTTGTAGAGATTATGATTAAAATAATAGTGCAATTAAATGTACGTTGATCTCTCCTAGATTTGTTGAACAAAATGACTTCATTATTTATCATGCAAGTGAGGTATAAAATTAAATTCTTATCATTCACTACATTTCGGACACGGATAAAAAATTCTGCTTTTTAAGATCACTAAAATGAACAAATTACGGTTTAAGTTCCTTGAAAGGAGTAAATCACGATTTAAACTTTAAGAAATAAACAAATATCGCCTCAGGTTTTCAGGGACAAACAAAATAGAAGCAGTGCTAATAAAGATCGTTCAACTAACGATGCATGGCGATTGGTCTCGCGCTGTCTCGCGCTGTCTCGCTGGTGTCATTACTATATATTTTTCTTACAACAGCTTATCTAAGGAGTAATTCCCCACCTTTCTCACGGTTCACTTAACAACTACGCTAACAAAAGCACATCACAGTCGGGACAACATCAAGAAGAACAACACATTTATAGACTCAAGTTAATAGAGCAATCGTATGTCATACGCTTCAACAATGTTGCAGAAAAATGTGACCCACAACGATCAAAGGTCTGGGATACTAAATAACAAGATCATGCTTCAAGCATTGGTGCAATGCGACGCTATTAAATAGAAGTGCCTTGTAAACCAGGTCAGGAATTTACGGTAACAAATTGTAACATTCCTTAAAAGTTCAAATATTGAGACAAATACATACGCATTAGGGGCCAACTCCACAAACTTCGGAAGCAATTTTTACACTGAAACGCAACATATCTTGTGACATACAAAGCGATGAGATAGACAACAACAGAAGTCGGAAATTAAAGGTGTGCGCTGAAATAACCTAAACAATAGTGGGCCAGATTTATCTGAATAAAGCTGAGAAAACATTCTAGTACATCGAGTTTTTCAAATCCAAGCCTAAAAAAATTAAAAAAAGACAATTCAGCACTAACCGCTCAATTAAATAAATTTTATCGAAGTAGCCGAGTGCTCTCTCCATTTGAAATGGGGGAAAAAACGGTTCGCACATCACACATTCCGCTACAGTCGGTAAAATATACTGAATCATCTCAAAGAGCCGAACAAGAGAACTTCGGCGGATAAAGAAATGGAAAAGAGGGCAAGAGTGCGAGAAATTGAAGCATTAGCACCTCTTACAATAAAGTGTCCCACTTCAAGTTGCGTTGCTATCACGAAACTATATGCTAATTACCCGAAGAATACTGATGAAAATAGACGGTTTCTAGGCACTCTTCCTCTCTTTTGTAGTAGAACAGTTAAGTGTTAAGTTAGGCAACATTCTGATCACACTAAAACGGTCTCATGTGCTCGGTAAAGTAGGCTGAAATATCAGTGGGGTTGTTGCTATAAATTTCTGCCTTTTGTTGCGACTAAAAGCCAGCAAGGTTTGAGAAGACTTTCACGGCGCAATTCACACAAAACAAACAAGCAGAAAAGCATAGTTCTACTATCTTTCTTAAAAGTATTTACTCCGCGCATTTCTCTGAATAAATCTTCTTCTACTCGTTCGAGCTTATTCTTAGTTATTTAAGTAGCATGAATTGTCAGTCTTAAAGGAACTCAGAGTGACAAACCAGGGCGCAAAACCAGTCTTACCTTCAATATAGAACAATAGTGAAGTGGAAGACAATTCGTTAAAGGACAGGAGATCTAAGTAGATTGACATCACACAGAAGGGATCCACAGTACAGTGAACCATGCAACAGTATTCGAGTATAAAGTTCAATAATTCTAATTACACTCTGAAACACACTCAATGAAAACAGAAGTAAACTCTCTCAGGAGAACGCGTTTAAATTTCCGCAAGTGCACACTTGACGTCACATAAGCGAGGCGCGACAGTCTTTACGAGACACTTGCCTAATGCGGCCATGGAACCAAGGCAACTGCTCAGAACATCTCCCATTCAGGGTTACCAAATGCTTTTTTTCTACCTAAAATCATCATGTTGGGGCTTTGTCTTCAATAAAACTTGCCCATAATGAGCACTCTAGACCTGAGAACTCTGCAGGTTGACCAGACGCTGAATGATCTCTTTCGCCACATTTTATTTGGAAAAATCACCAACTTGAAGATTATGTCCAGAAAAAAGCGAATCTGGCAACCGTAACTCAGTTGGCCTGTACAAGCTGCAAACACATCGCGATTCATTCGGAGAAAAACTATGAAGAATTAAATTCCTTAACTCTTACAGCATAGAATATATAAAATTCTACCATTAGTCACACTGTGGCTTTCTCTTCCTTCTAGTGTAAAAAGCAGAACCTAACACAGGAGAGCCTCTCAGTCACCTGAATTGGAAGTTACAGCATTTGATTACGTTATAGGTAGATCCCCGTCAGTACCAGCCATATTTCACACTTATTTGTTACATGCACTTATTTTGTGCTTCTTATAGCGCTAGGTATCAAATCATTTTACGACACAACTGTGAAGGAACACTAACGTATTCGAGCGATGATCTGAGTCTCATGGCTGTCTGCACCCACGGTTGCTTGAAGAGTCCGGCACGTAGACACAACATCCAGTGAAGCAAGTTGAAAATGATGAATTTTGAACGAGTAACTGCACTCTATGAGACAACAACGAGTGATGAAATGCAGTAATGTGGCAGGTCACTCGCAGATCCTCAATATTGCAACACTCAAATTAACATTATAAATTAGTTAACCACAACGGTGTTCCCAAGAGAGGAGGCGGAAGGCACCATTTAGTATGGAATTAAGAGAACCAAGAATTAACACACGATGTTTTCCCACAGCCTGCACACAGAAACAACAAATTTGAAAGAAGCTCCTGAAACAAGGTGAAAGTTGAAGAAGACAGTAATGAGTGCTAAAAAAACAGCAGTGAACACGAAAAATATGGTTCGTAACAGAACATTAAACTATTCTATTTCAACAAAGCTTCAACTCGAGACTTGACATCTTTCCTCTGGGGGCGTTAATTTCCACAGACACAGATTGTGTCTTCTCTCAAGAAGCAACATTCATTCCAAGAAATGAAAACCTCCAAAAGCAAAGCCTGGATCGTTGAATTTGAGATGACAAAAAGAAATGTTGAATGGTCTTCTCACGCTCGCGACGCAATGAGCTTTCAACGAGCCACACGTAGATACATTGCGCCCGACGTTATGCTGCAAAGATAGAAGAAAATGGCAAGGTATTTATAAAACTTAGCTTCCCATACATAATCCAACTCTAGAGTCATGAGATAGAATATTGGTAAGTTAAGCAACTTACGCGTTCAGAGATGAACTGTGTATCAACAAGACGTATAAAAACACTTTAAACGCGTATAAAGGCTTAATGTAGAAGTACCACGATAGCAGGTCGTGATCGATCGATACGTCAATGACCGGAGCAACAACATTACCAATAATGTAAAGCACTGGCACGTCAACGCAGAGGACAGCGTAGCATGACAACACACCACCGTCACACCGCACACACCATTCTTTCCACTCATTGCACTGAAGATTAGATTATTAGTTATTTCAGACGTTGTACTGAAACGCAAATATTCCACCCCGTCAAGAACGACTGGAACAACCATTTACACGCACTGCAACAATACGTGAGAACAAAACAGTGAACAATACTTCCACCAACAAATTGGTACTTTTACCTAAATAAGTTCTCTAAAATGAATTACTGTTTTCAAAAATTTGACCTCTTAAGATTGAGAAATACGTCGGTTTCTTGGAAGGTATTACTCCAAAGAAGGCAACCTGAAAATGCAAACACTTTGATCACAAATATCTCAAACATAGCAATATTGTAAAATATGCAATGCGGGACTTCAACTCGTACGTGCAACAGTTCTTGAAAGACTCGCAAGGTATGCAGCTTTGATGGTCAAGTACAATATATAGTCTGAAGCAGGAAAGTAGCGGTGGCCAGAGCCTATGTAGAGTAACAATACTTCAGGCATAAACGTGAACAAGCGTCAATAACAATTAGGATAATTGCAATAAACGAAGAGGAAAACCATGAAGTTGCGTTTTAAAAATGTTTGGAGCCAAAATTTCATTTAAAAATTGCTCAAACTTGAAGACTTTAGCACCAAAAATAGCACGTAGAGTAGCCAATTCAGAAGATAAATTAGCCCACATCAAAGTTTATTTAAGCTTCCTTAACCACAACAAAGGTGCTTCAAAGAGAGAATGGAGGAAGGCACCATTTAGCATGTAATTAAGGAACGGGGAATCGATGAGCAAGGTGTATTCCAAAACCTTGCGCATAGAAACAGAAAGATTAAAAGTAGTTCATCAAACAAGATAAAAGTTGAAAATCAAAGTAACAGGTACTGAAAAAAGGGTCAGTGATGAACCTAAAAAATGCGGCTCCATAACGAAACAAAAAAAACCTGTTCTCTTACAGCAAACGGAAGGCCTACCTAACCTTCAGCTCGGGACTTTATATCTTCCCCCAGGGAACAAAACTTCCATAGATCCAATAGTTGTATCCTTCTACAGGCCAAATGGATCAATTTCATTTCGAAAAAGTGGTCCCCCAAAATTCCGTTGTTTGCTCAACAGCCACTAAGACGTGAACTATTTAAAATCCTCCTCCTATGCTTAGCAGGGCTATAAAGCCTTCTAGGCTGATCTAACTTGGCAGAACACAGACACAATAACAAAATTCTACGGCAGTTCTGTTCCGTTTCCTTCATTGAGGTGAGAGCTTACAGGGCCCCAAACCATGAGATGCCTCATCAAACACATGACAAGCCATAGAGCAAACGTTCCCATCGCCGATCTCGAGTTATTGATGACATTTCCATGGCAGCTAAGGCACTCTTACAAATGCACGATGCACAAACTAGCAATAAGATTAATTCAAGCAGTTCAAATAAACAGCAAAAATGGAGTTCTTAGCTTGAAAATGACTAGAATTATAACTATTAGTATAAAATTCTCATTTGTCTACGTTGAGAAACGAACAGCAAATAGGTGGTTGATCTCTTTGCGATAAAATATTTTTTCATTCAATCCCAACAATTTTTGTATCTAATTCCAAAAGAGTGAATAAGTGTATAAGTTCACCATAAAAGTAATTTCCCCTAGTTTCCAGACACTGGAAAGCCGCTTGAGCATTTACGCGCTATCAAAGTCAGGTTTAATTCTTCTTCAAGCTTAGATGCTGAAGCAGTCCCAATCGTATCCACCCACACTACAAGCGTATTTCAGTGACCAAGCCTAAATATTTGATATTTTGGAGCCCAAAATGAAACTAGAATCACATTTTGGTAAGTTCCGCGTGACGCTAATCTGATATTATGACATGAACCAAAAAATTTGAACAGCCAAATCTTGCTTACATTTTAGCAAGCACAGCCTCAGCGTACATAATTAAGGTGTTATTGACGTGGTCGGTGAGAGCTCTAGCGTGACATTTTTTGACCAGCTCAACATAAAAAGAACTATCAATAGAACATTTGCTGCTGAGGTTAGAGGTCAGGCCACTGTGGTGATCTTCACCATTCGCAACAGCGGCTCCTACCATCAAAGGCAAGTTTTCTTTGTTCATAGCGGATTGCTTAGACTGGGATGGCGATGATTGGGTTGCTGCTGATTGAGAAACGTACGGCAAGTTTACAGGAGACTCTCCAGCCTGTCCCTGGATCCCCTTCGTTTCATCAGCAGCATCAAGAACATTACGAAGCCTCCACGCAAAACTCTTCTCAGAAGCAGCGAGGCAGTCGGGAGTTTGAAGTGTGGGAGCTAAATCAGAACGTAAGAGGCCTCCAGTGTCAGAAGGCAGGACAGACACAAAGTCGCGGAAGCTCATGCTCTCGCTGAGGCTCACGAAAATTTCCCGCAGCGTTTGGGAGTATTGCCCTGTTGATTGGTCCACCCGCATGATGTGATTAACAAGATCGCGCCACTGGTCCGTTGTGTTGCACGTTTCTCGAGCATAGGCGACCACTGCACGCGAGTGCCTGTCGAGCATGAGCTGCAGCAGCTGGGTATTGAGGCTGTCGCTGTTGGGGGCAGTGAGGCACGCCGCAAGGATGCTCTCGCTGCCAGCGATGCTGCTGTTGCTCGCGATGAATTTGGCCACGTGGTTGCGGTCAGACTGGGATGGCAGCGGCGAGCATAGCAGGGACTGCGCATGCCAAAATGAGCATTAGATGTTGCAAAAAGAAACCTATTTCTCAAAACTTTAGAAGTAAGACATGACTGAAGTGGAGGATAGTGTGATACAACAAATATATAAAGATCTAGGAAAAATGATACATCATGGAGTTGAAAATAAAGGTCTTTCATCTTCACCAATACGCTTCAGCAGTACTATGATGGTAACACTCGTATGAGGTCGACATTAGTTGCTAAACTGTGCAGGCACCAAAAGTCAGAATATGAAATTTTGACTGACTTCTGAACTAAAAACTGAAATTCTGAATTCATGAAATTCTTTGTACCCGGCTTTGTATAATGTTAAAGAGGAGCCAGACCTGTAGGATGAGAAGGTCAGTGCGGGGCTTGCAGTGCCGGGGCGCTGGCACCTCAGGCTGCTCAGGCGGCTGGAGCTCTGTTCTGGAACTTTGGTTGGGGAGCGGCGATGCCCCGTCTGCCCTGGTGCCGCAGCTGGGGAACGGCGCCCCAGACGGCGTGAGCTGGTCCTCAGGGGGGTACAAGAAGTTGAGGTAGGCAGGGCGAGGTCCGTACACCTCTACTAGACACTGCCGCTGCTCCTCACGGACTGCCGCGTCACGGCTCTGCACCAGCAGAAATTGACGTTGTTTTTTCTTATTTAAATGAGGAACATGTCTCAAAGAAACAATAAACTGGGTCTTGGTTCGCAAAAATAGGCACAACGAATGCTATGGCCAGTGACTTTCGAATACCTCTCAGGAATGTGCAGTCTTTTCCCTACCTAATCGTTTGGAAGCTAATTCTTGTCATTTTTACGTTTATATCGACTGTGGCATTGCTCAGTAAAGTTGCAAACGAAATGCAAATTATTCACAAGTTTGATATAAGATATATATACCAACTCAGATATAAGCTTCTGAGTTTCAGCATGTTCATTACTCCACCTCGAAGGAACATCACATCTTGCTGCAACTAAGCAGCAAGGTTGCCAGATGCTGAGTCGTGTTTAAGCTGGATTTCTATTTGACAGATGCCTAAACTCGAGTTTTTTGACAAACAAATACGAAAAACATTTGGTTCCCTGGAAGAGATCATGAACGGAAATAGCGCTTGAGAACAAAACTAGAGACTTAATATCGTGGATACAGGTTGAGCATATTAAAGTGTAGAAATTCAATTACTGAATATCTTGTTTCACAAACAAAACGATACACCATCATTAGCGACTATATCTTTCCAAAGCAATGTAAATGTGCGAACAAACCTACTGGACACGTCCGAAGTTAAATAAATCGTAAATTAGAATCACGCTACGGGAATTTGATGAGGACTTTCTCAACTTCATAGGGCACTCAAAAACTGAACATTTTATTGTGACCCAAGCTTTCAGCGGGATTGACACCAGATTAGATTATAAGTTAGTTTAAGCCTCCCTAACCGCTACAAAAAAAGAGCGTATCGAAAAGAGGAAGGAGGAAGGCACCATTCAGTATGGAGATAAGAGAATGAGGAATCTATGAAGAAGGGACATAGAAACAGTAAGTTGAGAAAGAAGTTCATGAAATAAGATAAAAGTTGAAGAAGAAAGTCAGAGGTGCTGAAAAACAGGACAGCAGTGAACCGAAAAAAGGTGGTCCTTAACATAACAAAAAAAAATAACATTTTATTTCAACAAAAAGAAGGCCTACTTAACTCTCAGCTCCGGCCCTCACACATTTTCCCCCTGGGAGCGCAAATTCCCATAGATACAATAGTTTTATCCCCCTGAGGGGAGATTGACACCAACTGTCATCGGAGGAAGATTTGTTTAGGGTGGGACAGAGTAGAGAGCGATTTTGGAGAGCACGAGAATCGTGCTCAGTTGATGGTAACGGTGGGGATGCCCTCGGCCATATTGTTGACACCTAAGCATTTGGCAGCAATGGAGCGGGGAGTCAACCTAGCATCGCGCGTACGCTTCAAAGTGTTTAATCGAAAGGGTAGTTGTTACGTGCAGGCACGTCGTGTTTCTTGACTCTCCTTTTAAGTCAATCGAAATCGACAGGTGTCGTCTCTCTGTGCTAACATAAAATGGGTAAAGAATTTTGAAGAAACTCAGTCAACAACGGCGAACAAGCCTGTAATGACAGTGCGTATTCTCTCGGTACGAAGAAAAGGAGGTCTATTGCATTCAACAAGACGGAGCAACCTCAGTCCCACACAGCAAGAGTAACATGAATGTAGTCTATGCTTCATTTCCAAATCCCGTGATCTCTCGAAATGGCGATGTCGAATGGCATCCCTAGTTCCCGCACCTA
This sequence comes from Platorchestia sp. MABIK, assembly GCA_014220935.1. Classification (NCBI taxonomy): domain Eukaryota; kingdom Metazoa; phylum Arthropoda; class Malacostraca; order Amphipoda; family Talitridae; genus Platorchestia; species Platorchestia sp. MABIK. Next base: position 27,723 of record JACJUY010003218.1, on the reverse strand, counting down.
ACGACGCAAGATTTTTAAAATTAAGTACCAGGATTACAGTTGAAGAACTTCAAGGCTCCCCAGGATGAATGTCTACGCCTCAACGAATGTCATCTTACTAGAGCTATTTAACGGTAATAAGAGTACACAAGAAAACGGTAATTAGAGTACAAAATGCAGACCTTAAAAAGGTTATTGTGTACAAAATCACAACCAGAATACGGTAACCCCATGATATTTATGTAACGTGCTTCATTTCCTTCACGTAAAATCACAACCAGAACACAGCAACCCCTGATTTTGACGCAACGAGCTTCATTTCCTGGACGCGGCGAAGCACTGACCTGCGGCGTGAAGGCGCCCAGCAGACTGGCCAGGTAGAGGCTGACCAGCACACTCACAGACCTGCTGTACGGCCGGGCGCTGTCATCTTCCACGCCGGTTACGCCCTGCGTATTGTGCCACCCTCGTTACACTTGCAGCAATAGTCGCTGATGTTCTAGCATTGGTATTTATTATTTAGCAGTAGTTGCCGATGCTCTAGCAATATTATTTGTTTAGCGTTAGTTGGCGATGCCCTAGCATTGTTATTTATTTAGCATTAGCTCCCGATGCTCTTTCCCTATTAATAATTGAGGAAGTGTATGCTCAAAAACTCGTAGAAGCATCGTGCGTCTCAAGATCTGCGTTGGCAACACACAGAAAAATTGAAGTCCCTGTCCAAGTTATTACTAAATTCGTTCCACTAAGCTGATGTCTTCCTCATCATAGGTATTTCTCTCTATATCAAATGATTTCATGTGTAGAAGTTATCGAGTCCTTTAGAATATTACTCTTTAGTTGTAGCCTAGATACCATGGAGTTCCGCTCATGTCCAGAAACTTCGTAATATTAACCCTAGTCATAACTCCCAAAAAGCACTGAAAGCTTATGAAAAAAAATTAAATAAAAATAAAAAAATCCGTTAACTACATAGTTGAACTTTAACATTTTACCCTCAGATTCTTGATCGTCAACAAAAGCCCCGAGGCAATAACTAGGTCCTTGGCATTCAACAAAAGCCCCGAGACAATAACTAGGTCCTTGGCATTCAACAAAAGCCCCGAGACAATAACTAGGTCCTTGGCATTCAACAAAAGCCCCGAGACAATAACTAGGTCCTT
>JACJUY010003218.1:10858-24132 GCA_014220935.1 Platorchestia sp. MABIK | reverse complement strand
GCAGCAGGCCCAGTACAGACGACACCTGCACACCGCAATCACTCCGTTCGCATTTTGGCCAGAATTTTTATAAAAAGCTTTTATTTCAAACTAAATTTTCATCTTGAGCTTTTATTTCAAATGAATATTGACAATAAATTTAATTTTCCTAATAGCTTTTTTCAAATGAATGCTGGCAATGAACTAAATTTGCACATTAATATTGGCAATAAACTGAATTTCCAAAATTAGCTTTTTTTCAAATGAATATTGGTATAAACTAAATTCCCATTTTAAGCTATTTTCAAACAATGTTGGCAACAACTTATTCGTTTTGGCTTTAAACCATTGAGCTTTAGGTAACTTTGTAAGGCTGCCAGGCGGTGAATGACGTACGGCAAAATGTTGAGACATCTCAAATATTTTTCCAGATAAATTTCAACGTTTTCATAGACCTAAACTAAGCAAAGCACTGTAAAGGAGACGTTAGGAGACTTTGTGGAGCATATCTAGCGTAACACTTGCGAGCGGGGCTGCGGCCGACGCTCTCCGTAGGTAACTCGTCCTTAGCGCGTGTTTGTGAGGGCATTTTTTTAGATCAGCCTTATAATTGGCAGCATCCAGCGTTTCTCTGCCAAATTATTTGGTAAGTAACTGCTACAGTTATTTCTGTTTCTGTGTTCTAAAGTAGGTATTCCATCGGGTGTTCTGTACCAAGTGTTAGATGTTGTGTTCCAAGTAATACATGATTTCTATTTTACACATTTCATTCAGAATCCATTTATGCTCCAAATTTGTGTCTGCATTTCAACTATCCGCATTTAGAAGTCAAGTTGCAACTATTTACCCAAGTCTTACTTGGAAGTGCTCGGTAAAGTCTCACATTATGCAAAGTTCACCAGTGATGCTGTACTTCCGTGATACCGATCACAATGTAACACATCGGGACGCCGGTAAGCCATCATTCTTCCTCAGGTACAATCTGTGTGCGAACCCAGCACCAGCATCCTTAACTCTTCTATCATTGTCCAATTTCTATGTGTTGTGTGCTTTTTATTGTCTGTTACATCATAAGAATACTAGTAAAATAATTTTGGCTACATTTTCCTTTCCCACCCTGTAGCCTAATAGACCGACCTTGAAGAAACCAACCCTTCAGAGCACTGTTCACTTCCAGTATTCATTAAAATTCATTTCTTAACCCTAGAATGGTAACCCTCGTGGGTGAACTGCATCATCCCCAAACTCACTAGGGAGAAAATCGCCCCAGGTTGCCGTTCTAGTGTTAAAGGAGACCAAGCTTCACCTGTTCAGGAGTGCCTCTGTGCACGACAACTGCGGCGACGGCGAGCACGTCAGACGGGCGTGGGGGCGAGTGGCGCGCGAGCTTGCGCTTGAGAAGCGACAGCACCTTGTCTGTTTTATAGTCGCGCACCGCAGCAGAGCGTAGCAGCAGTCGCGAGACGCGGTCTGGTGCCAGCCTCTCCAGGCACTCCAGCACTGCCGTCGCCTGATGGGGCAGGTCGATTGTTAGGTCATGTTGCCGGGTGATGCAAATGACTCGCGCACACACGCACACCATGTCATGCACATACTGTCGTCATAATGGCTAGCACGTAGCACATCAAATATACACTATTACTATGATGGCTCCCACGTTTAGAACAAAGTGTCAAATCCTTACGCAAATCACAGGTGAAGAAAGCCTGGAATAAAAGAGAGCGTACATAAATCAAGTGAGTTTACCTACGAAACATCACAAGCACCTATTTGAATTAATAATTACAGAATAAGAGCTAGCGTCCACCCGTGCGTAAATTCCTACAGAGAACACTCTATGCACATTCATCTGTGCAGCACAACCGTCAGTTCACTACTCGAGCTCGGTCTAACTCTTGCTTCTCTCTCACGGAGGGAGTACCGGATAGGGCAAGCTCTGCCGAAGTCTTCTATTTATTTCAAAATGGATTGACGTGGACTGACACGTGTTGAATGAGAAGTTGCTAAGCACAGAAAAGAAAACACTCGCTAACTAACGGCAGTGATGCTCTTGAGCAGACTGTTTGCACTGCAGATCTTATAAGCAAGAAACTAAGTGTTTGAAAGCCAAAAGGCAGCCCAACAACCAAATCACTGAACGTCAGAGCTACAGGATTTTCCATGTCAGCTGTGCTAATTACATAAGAACAAGTATGTTTTGGTGACGAGACGGCAATAGTTTCACAAAAAAAGATAGTGAATTGGTTACTATATTTTGAAGCTTGTACAACATTCAATGACAACAAAATAGGCGAATTGCGCAAGTAATTCGAACAGGCTCGAGACTGTGAGCTTTTAAGGATTATTCCAATAATGGCGTATTAGAGGAGAGGATCTTTTTGAAAAATAAAATCGGAAATAGACAGTTTGAAACTGTGAAGAGAGACACAAAAAAGCAAGGGACGTTGGGTCTTAAGAGACCCACAAATGTTTACAGAGTAAAACAGTGCGCAATAATAGGTCAGATTAGTAAGGCTTAAGTAAAGATGTGATTTAAAACTGACTGGTAGGGCTTTTCTCGACGAAATTGAGAATTTAAGCCGGGAAAACGCCAACCAGGCCATCTAAATTTTAACATGAGGAACGAGAAGGGTAGCGACGAGTGAGAGACGTGTCCTGACAGGGATGTGGATAACCGAAGTGCGTCAAACCATTTTGGGCTCATCATAATGAAGACCAACGCCTCCTCCCTTGATGAGAGCGAAGTGAGCAGAATGAAATCCTAAAATTCGAGGTCACAAAAAAGATCTGTCCCTTACTAGTCACAGAAACACACATCGAGATCTGGATCTTTGAACTGAATTAACCCTTTCATGCCGTTCTAGCCACCCTCTCGCCTTCAACGAATCACGCTTATCACACACGTACTCTAATATGATTTATTAATTCCAATTTTTGCTGTTATAGAAGACTTAAAGATACTCAGCAAGTCTCACCTCTGAGCAGGACAGCACGGGGGCAGCACGGTCGGTGAGCATATTGCAGAGGGTAAAAACGAGCGCACCACACGCTTTCTCGCCGCTGTTTGCATCCAAGTTCTCCGCCAGCGATGGCAGAGCTGAACCTCGAGGCACAACTGCAGAGGCACCAGCATCTCTGACTCCAGTAGATGCACCTGTCATCGACGTGGCTGCAGTGCTCGAGCTGGCAGCTTTACTCGTACCAGAAGGACTACCCGTCCTGCCACTAGTGCGGACAGCGCTAGGTGGAGGTCCCACTACCTTCCCGTGACCAGAGCGGCTGACGGTGCTGCCGCGACGCGTTGCTCCTGATACCGCTTTGCCAGACGCACTTGCTGGTGAGGTGTTCCGGCCCATTGCGCCAGTCAACTTGGGAGCGCCAGTTTTGGGTTCAGAATTACCAATTCCTGCCGCTTTCTTGCCAGCAACCGAAGCGCCTCTAGCGCTGTTCTCAGCAGCGCTACCAGCAGAAGAGCCAGTCTTAGTACCACCACGAGCTGATTTCTGGGCGTCAGTCCCTCCGTCGGCAGATGTGGAGGAACTCTTACCAAGGTTGTCACCAGCAGCAGAGAGCCTGGCTATTACGATGCTCGGAGACACGCCAAAACCAAGGTACACCCTCACACAGCTCCACAGCCACTCTTGCTCGCCGCTGTGCCTGCACACACGTATCATATTTACTAACACGTTCACTGCAGAGTCCGCCAAATGGCAGCCTCTGGCATTTCTTGAAAGGTAAGGTTGTAAGTAGCAGAGTTAAAAAAACCACTTTACAGCTCGAGAAATTTTATCTATCTTTCCTAAGTGTGAAAATGTAATAGCAAGATGATATTTTACCTCGTATGCTTGAATCTCTTCTGCAAAAGATGTTGAAATAATTGAAATGCTGTTCATTCACACCGGTACGTAAATGAGCAATTTACCTGGTGGTACTCTTATGAAACAATAGGTAGTCAACGTGTTAATGAGTAAAACAGCAACACTCAAAAACAACCTGTCGGTGATTTTCATTTTAAATTTAGTCTGTGCTGCAGTGTATCCAGTCGTCTGTATGGAGTGCAGCGTATTGCCCTGCATAACCTGAAAAGCTCATTCAAATAGACACTGCAATCTTACAGAAAATCATCTGCCACGAATCAATATCCACTTAAGAGTCCACAATAATTAACACGAGTTCTTGGGATCATTCTCCATATTTCCCTTTGGAATTAGCCACTCCCATGATAAGTTGCTTGTCATAAAAGCTTCGAAATAAATCTAGTTCACATCGCTAATCTGATTTAACGTATGATATTATATTCAGTCGTGAGTCTAACTTGTTACGATGTACATGCTTGTGGTAGCTAAATCATTCCACTCTTTGAACGCAGCACAACCCACTACACTTGTTGTTTAGAGTGAACTAGTAACCCTCGATGAAGCGTAAAATTAAACGTGGCGCCTCCCAACTACAAACTTCCATGGCAAAAAATAATACATGGGAACAACTGAATGATTGATTATAAGTTAGTTTTAGCCTCCCTTTACTGGAACAAAGATGTTCAAAGAAAGGACGGATGACGGCACCATTTAGTATGGAGATAAGAGAACGTGGAATCTATGCATAAAAGGTATTCCCGCAAAGGATCCCGTGCGCATAGAAACAGTAAGATAAGAAGGAAGGTTATGAAACAAGATAAAAAGTGAAAGAGAGTCAGCGGTGCTGAAAAATAGGACAGCAGTGAACCGAAAAAAGATTGTCCTTAACAAAACAAAAAAAATTATTTCAACAAAAAAAGACCTACCTAAAGACTTAAAGACCTAAAGACCTCCACATCTGCTGCTCTCAGCTCAGGCCCTCACACATTTTCCCCCTGGGAGTGCTAATTCCCATAGATACAATAGTTGTATTCCCCCGAGGGGAAAAACAACTGAAATCAGTTTCGTCATACAAAAATGTGTGTATGATATATATCACACACAAATGAGAACTACAGTAAGCGCCAGAACTGAAGTTAGGATAAGAGCCCACAACTGAAAACGTGCAGAAAACACCGCATCAGCTCTAGCTATAATGCCATGCCCGAGATCTTTCTCATTTCCCAGGAATGAAAGTTTCCGGCCACGATATCCATTTATCCCATTCATGCTCAACATCAAACAATACAATTAGTCAGTTTACAGTATAATACTCGGTAATAAAGTATTTGTTATCGCATTCTGTGAGTTAGTTTCCCAATTACCAAAATCCAACTGCACCCCTTTCAAAAGCTAAGAAGGCTTAAACAAACCAAGTTACAAAGTAATTTTCACTACAGTCAATGATCCCGTTAGTTTCTACGAGACACAGCATCCATGAGAAGGAACACCCCTAATTGAGAGCAGCCTTATCGTCATGAGACGGAGGCCAATATAATCATGAGACGGAGGCCAATATAATCATGAGACGGAGGCCTATATAATCATGAAACGGAGGCCTATAAAATCATGAGACGGAGGCCTATACAATCATGAGACGGAGGCCAATATAATCATGAGACGGAGGCCTATATAATCATGAGACGGAGGCCTTTATAATCATGAGACGGAGGCCTTTATAATTATGAGACGGAGGTCTATATAATCATGAGACGGAGGTTTATATAATCATGAGACAGAGGCCTATATAATCATGAGATGGAGGCCTATATAATCATGAGACGGAGGCCTATATAATCATGAGACGGAGGCTTATATGTATAGGAAGGCGCAAACATATAATCTAACCATGAGACAGAAACTCACACCGCATGGTAGTCAGCCAGCAGCAACATGGCTTCTTTCAGCAAAGTCCACGGATCTTCCGAACTCTCTTCACACTGCTCAAAAAGCAAAAAGTTACGTGAAATCTTCATGGACGAATTTCTGCCAAGTGATATTCACGACGATATGGCCTTACTTCTACCAAAAAGTTTTAAAACACTAAAAAAATAATTTGAGATACCAATACTCTTTGTTCTTTATCCTTCTTTGAAAGGTTAGTCAAATAAGTCATCATGTATATTACTGACAATAAGTACATGAATTCAATTAAAGTTGATTGTTTAGGTCAAGCTACACCTTCAATCTGATACCAAAAACCATATTTACATATCCCATACGGCTCGGTGTTTACAGGAGAGAACTCTCTTCCAGTAATGTACTTCTTTGAATTCGCTGGCACACACAAACACAACCACACAATTGGCTGGGCAGCACACAAAGACAACCACGCAAATGGCTGGGTAGCACACAAACACAACCACACATTATCCTTGACAGCACACAAACGCAACCACACGTTATCCTAGGCAGCACAGAAACACAACCACGCATAATCCTTGGCAGCACACAAACACAACCACACATAATCCTTGACAGCACACAAACACAACCACACACTATCCTTGGCAGCACACAAACACGACCAAACATTATCCTTGGCATCACACAAACACAACCACAAAATTCCAGCAACAGTGACCAGGTTGGACTGAGAGCATCTAACATGCCCGCAACAAAGACCAGCGCATGATAGCAAGACTGGACGGCAGCAGTAGCGTACCTTGCCCTTGTCTGAGGAGGCGGAGCGGCGGCCGCTGGAGGCGCGCGACTTGCGGCGAGGCGGCGGCGACGACTGCTCCCTCCTGCGGGCTGTGGTGGTCCGGTCTGGTCGCTCCTGCTCATGGGCATAACACGCAGTGAGCGTCAGTGCTCTAGTCACTCACTAATATACGGTAGCATCAAAAGAACGCATGGATTTGACTTGCGTAGTATTAGTGGTAGGAGTGGAATGGGAATGGGCAATTATTATACTAGTTATAGTTACAACTAGTATAGTTATATAAAGTCAAATATACTGGCATGAAATCCATGCGTTCATTTTGTGCCCCCCTAAACAAGGCCATGTTTTCGTTTTTTTACTCTAATCAAGTTGATGCAAGTCGTGCCGTGCGTGGAATTTTCAAGTGCAGTAGTAATGTGAAAATGCACCGATGATTACCCTCGGTTGAGTCAAGCCTAACAAGCCAGTGACCACAACAACTACCACTGAAGTTTTAACATTTGTTTCTTCAATTTCTCTTTTTCCAAAGTGCCATAAAAGCACCAAATTCAAAGTTTATGGTGAATATGATACGATGGATCTTTGATAAAATTACTCTTTATTTAACAATTGTTAAAACTGGTTAAATCATAATTGATAACATTGAACAGCGTAGGTATCACAAACAACTAGAAATTTCAGAGCAAAACGTCGACAATGATGGCTGACTTAAAGACAGGACTGAAGCAAAGAACAATCTGTTGGTATTCTCCACCATTGAAAACAAAGGTCACAAGAAAAAACAGGTCATCCCATTTGAATTAAGTCAACTGACTGGTAATAAATACAACTACTAAACATGCTAAAGGTCGCTCAAAAATCTCTAAAATGAGCTATGCTCTTTGCAACTCTAGAGTTCATTTAGACCAGTTTCAGCAATCTCCTCTCGAAAAGACCTTTGGATTATTTTTCAAGAGCGGTAAGTCCCCAGCCACAAACCAGATCATGTGATCCATTGGACCAATGTGTAATTTCTAAACAAAAGAAAATCATCCCTTTGCTATTTCCTCATTCATTTTCTGAGCTTACACCCCTACCTCAAGCACCTGCAACGTTCTTACTAATAACGAAACCGCTGCAAAAACTAGAACGAAGATGAATTCACGAGACTCACGCAACAACAAAGCACAACTCACTCACCGTGCTAGTTGTAATCGACTCGTGCTGCTGCTGCTGCTGCTGAGGTTGCTTCGCCTTAGGGGTGTTGCGCGGCGACTGCAGCACCGCTGGACTGCTTTCCATCTCCTCGAGCCTCTTGCCTGCCATTTTGATCTTCATGCATTCTTCGATGCCGGCACCAGAAGCGACTGAAGTGGCAGCTACTGAAAAAATCCCAGTGCCAGTGCTGCTGTCGCTGCTGTGACCTGACGTGGCGCTGCTGTCGCTTCTCGCAGACTCGGAGCCCTTTGTGTCATCAGGAGTGAGGCCCCGCGTGCTGTGGGAGGTGGAGGTGAAGTGGTGGGTCACCAGCACCATGATGCCCTCCATCAGTAAGTGGAGGTAGGTGGAGGGAGCGGAAGGGTAGTGGGTGCGTCCCACCCTCAGCATCTCTTGGAAGAGGGACCCAGGAGAAGGCCGATGTAGGGAGTAGAGGGTGTCTTCAGTGCTGCCTCGGGATTTGCTGCCGCGTGGGCTGAAAATATCGCGTTGATGTCACAAGATTGGTCACATGAAAATAGAGTTAAGAAAAGTTGAGCAAAAGAAAATGGCTCTCGTTATCAAAAAATGTACCTATAAAAATAGCCGCTGCCACCAAAACTGAGCGAGTGAAAAGGGCTAAAATGATTAGTGTTATTAAGAAAATTTATGCATGAAAATGGCTGTAATGATGAATGTAAATAATAATTACACCTCAGAAAACAGCTCAGAGGCACCAAACGGCAAAACGCACAATGAGGCGCCAACTCACGACAGCATGTGGCATCTAAAACTAAACCTAATTTCTGCCTATGCTCCATTTCTTGTGGACATGTAAAATAAATAACCTCATCGTAATGAGACAGGTAACAAAACCTTACCACTGAGTGTACTGCAAGACTTTTCTCTGTTCAGGGTATTTTTCTAACTCACCACCCTAATCAAGAGAGCCATGCCTGAGTATATAATGAGCGTGAAAACGACGCCAACATAAAGCTGTGCAGCAGTAGTGAGGGCAGAATTACATTGCAGACCGGAAAATAAGCTGCGCCAGTTCAATGAACTATCACAGTACTCGAGCTCGACCAACAACCCATTCAGAATGCGTACCTACGTTCACATCCACCAATAATAGTAAGAGTTGCACGTGCGTGTAACTGACAATAAAAAAACGCATATATCTGACATATAAATGAACGAAAAAGTTTCCCTTAAAACCATTTTCTCAAGTTTTTTTCCATAATCACCTGAGGAGCTGCATTTCCTTAAGCGAAAAACTCTATACTCACGCGTCGCCGGGCGAAGCGACGAGGGCGAGGCAGGAGGCGGTGAGGGTGAGAGAGTGCACATTGAGGAAGGGCCTCAGCCCCACCAGGCAGCCACCCAAGCCCCCGCTCTGCCCACTGCCTCCGTTGCTGGGCGGTGGCAGCGAGCACGCTTCCCCACCTCCATTGGCCCACTGGCCCACCACCTGCACACCACCACATCTTATAGGATGTCTTACAGGTAAAAAAATTTTGGTCACTCAATTCAACAGATCTGATTCTGAAAAAATATGGAACAATACAAGACAAATTTAAATGGAAATTTATCCAATTTTGAACATTATATCAACCAAAATGTATAAAAAGCAAAAAAAAACTACAGCAATTGGAGAGAAGGCCGATTAAACGCCACTTGAGTTTTATTTTCCAAAATATGAATAACGATTTTGAGATGCGGAGGTTTACGGAAAACAATTTACAAGAAACCAGTTTCAAACCCTCTACTCGAGCTGGAAGTTCTTCTTCATGAAAGTGGATGGCGGAATAAGTTAGTTCCAACAGAAGGCTCGAAACATCACAACATGGAACACAACACGGCACAACAGCACGCGCACGTTGAGTGGAACACAACACCACACACACGTGCACCACACAGAGCACCTTGATCTGCACGCCGTCCGGCAGCACAGCGCGCAGCACGCCGGGGTGGGGCGGCAGCGTGTACGTCTCCAGCCCCGTCAGGGTCAGGGCGTGGACCTGGGCAGGCAACAACACCCTCATACATAGTTAGTCATATTAAAAGCTAGTTTAAAGCTCGCTACCCACAGCTCAGGTGTTCCCTAGCGAAGAAGGAGGAAGGCATCATTTTACATGGAATTAAGAAAACGGGGAATGTATGCATAACTAGTATCCCCAAATTTATGAAACAGGACGATAATTGAAAAAAAATTAATAGGGGCTGAAAACAAGGGAGCAAAAAGCTGAAAAAAATATAATCTGAAAGAAAACAAAAAAGCCTACTGTATTTCAACACAAGGCTTACATAACTTTCAGCTCTGGACCTCACATCTTCCCTCTGGGAGCGCACTTTCCATAGATAAAACTGCTGTATCCCTCTTATGGGAAGTTAAATATAGCAAGAGCTTGATTATGACACACCTCAGCACTTTAGTGCGCCTGGTAAGATGACGAGCTATATTCCCTACAAGAACTGCAACACTTGCTGTATCACTGATTTGTTTAGTGCGAGACACGTACGGTGAACTTAGCATGTTCTGCGGACACAATCAACTCTCGCAGGTTTTACCCGTTCTCCAAGACGCGCGTTCTCTCGGACTTCAGAGAAAGGAAAGAAAGCGCAAGACAAGGGCAGACACAGCAAGATGGCCTTTGAGGAGCATCATAAGGCAGTGTTATTCCTTTACACTACACAGCGTACTTTATTTCTGAGTGTTGAACCAAAACCACATCTAAGGCAGTTGTGTCATATAAAAAACATCATTTCAGGTAACTATCACAAATCACACGTTGCGCCGTGAAGAGCTGCTAAAGTACACGAAACCAAGCTGAAGATAGCAATATTTTTCTGTGCTAATAAAAGAGCAAATGACTTTGACCATATTTTGAATAGAAAGTTACAGACCTGAAACTGCAGACGTAGGTATTTAAAATGAATAAGGTGGTATTTTAGTTTTTTTGTAGTTTTTAAACTTGAATAATTCCATGTTCAGTTCAGTGTATATATCTTGAATGAATTCAAATAACCATGAATGACCATCCACTAATGAGTTAGCCTACGTTTCACTCAATACTGACACAAACAAGTTGCTAAGACATAGCTTCATTTACCGAGCCAAATTCAAGGTAAATATTTTAAATCAAGGTCATAGCTCTAGTCTAAAGCTACCCTCTCAACACAGCATTCCACAACAAAACAAGATGAACCTCGGGTAATTTTCCCCTGACCCACTGCACTAAAGGGACTTGAGCGAGGGGAATATGTTACCTCAAAGGGACATTAACATGTTCCTGACCAAGTCTTGCGTGTATATAGCAACTTATCATCGTCAGATGCTCTCCTAACATTTCAAATCTGAGTAACTATTATAAAAAAAGTTAAATATTTTGATAAAATCGGAATCCAGTTCATATATAGGAGCCATTTGCGACGCACGAGTGTCATAGAAAGAACCGTGTCAACACTTCATCTTTGAGCCCTTTAACGTTACAGAGGACCAACGGTCTCCTTTCCAAAATAGCTTCAATATATAGTATGTCTTGGGTGTATATTCGAACAAAACCTAATTTCAAACGTTTCGGCCCCAGGCCATTATCAGAGGTGCTAATTCTGTAAAATACAAAGTAAAAATAGACTATTTTAGAATGACATCTCTAAAAAAAGTTTTAAAATTACGCTAATTGCGATTATCTATTTACTATGGCTAAAGGAAATGAACTCAAGAGTATTGTTTAAAACCGGCTCAAGGTACAAGGACCCTAAAATGCGCATATCTGTATAAAACTGAGATTTCACCACGACCGAAAATTGATTAATGAAAATTGCGTTCTTGCACTGGTCAGAATGTTCTTTAACGGCGGAAAATGAGGGCTTTGACAAAATTGAGCCTGTTTTAAATTTTATTCGAATACAAACCTTAACTGATTACTTGATTAAAGTAGCTTATCTTGCTCTTTCATTTTTATTACGGTTGGTACGGCTCCCTGATGACTTTTATAGTGTCTTGTTACATTTCTTCCCTAATCTCGTCTTTGACATTCACGGTAGGGTGACAGTTACTTCCTCATTCTGATGATGACAACTTGATGCCAACATCAGTTGAATGACGGTGGTTGTGATAACGGTAATTTGAGTACAAAAATGCCGATGTTGATGGATGAAAGTACATGAACTTCACATGAGTGCGCCTAAATAAAATTTAACTCTTCAAAAAACTGACAGAGCAATATTTTTTGTTCACTACCTTTCTAATACAAGTTTCTGACAACCACTTCAAGCGTGCTAAGTTACGTTTCATAACTCAACTTATGTTCCAAAATTGACCAAGTTCACCGAAACGGAATTGAAGAGAGTAAGTATGAACAGACATGCGAGCAATGCAACTCAAACCAAAAAAATTTTAATTTTCAACGAGAATGATACAGGTACCCAAAGATATTCTTGAATCAGAAACGAGAAAGAGCTGTCGCAAACAGCGAACAAGAACACTTTACCATAAAAAAAAACAGTTCAGACCTACCAACGACTGCTCCAACACGACCGTGGCCGCCGCTGAGGTGTAGGTGAACACGCAGCCTCGCTGCACGCTGGACCCTGCGATCCGGAGAGGCGGTCATCAGTCAATAGGTTAGTTAGAAAAGTTAGTTAGAGCCTTCGCAACAGTGACAAAGGTGTTCAAAGAGAGGAAGTATGAAGGCACCATTTAGTAAGGAGTCAAGGGAATGCAAAATCTATCCACAAATCGCGTTTCCACAAGATCCGCTACTCATAGAAACAGTAATTTAGGAAGTAAGTTTATAAAACAAGATTTACGTTAAAAAAAAATGTTAGAGAGACTGAAAAATAAGACAGCAGAGGACCGAAAAAAATGGTCCTCAACAAAAACATGATATTCTTACAAAAACAAAGCTTACCTCACCTTCAGCTCGGGTCTTCACACATTTTCCCCTGGGAGCGCTAATTCCCATCGATACAATAGTTGTATCCCCTAATGGGAGGCTAAAACCTTAGATGCTCCAGCCAAAAATTAAACTGGAAAAAAGGGAAGTTCCTGACATGAAAAGTTGGTTTACAGATGTACTCTATCACATATCCCTTTGAATCAATTTTCACGAAACGAATTAAAATCAGAGCCTGAATGTTAAGTAAAGTTAAAGCATAAAGGATTCAAGATGTTAATTGATTCATTTCAATTCTCCTTTGGTGATTTGCAGCAGTGCGTAAGAAACTAGTCCAAGCTATATCTGGTTAGCACTGATAACGCGTCTGACTCGTTACACTTAAATCAAAATCTGTCAATGTTCAATTGTACTAGTGCGAGCGCGGTGTTGATATAACGAGTAGATGCTCACGTGTAAGCCACTCGTTCAAAGAATATCTTCAGAGAAGTTACTTTTCTTAAGGCGAATGATCATTAGGAATTTAAAAACGAAGAATGCACCACACATTGAAATCATATTTAATTAAGATTCTACAACACAATTCTACAATACGTTCAGTTCATCTGTCTATCGCAAACCTACATTTACTGGTTTGGGCTTAAGCTTTTTTAGTTT
>JACJUY010003217.1:54207-72729 GCA_014220935.1 Platorchestia sp. MABIK | reverse complement strand
AATTTTCCACATCAAATGAAGCCATTGTCATTCCATTTGCATTCCGAAAAGCTATAATCTCCCTAACGAACTGAGAAGAATTTTCCAATGTGTAATCATTCTTGGTTAAAGGACTTAACAAGGGTACCAGGAACCATGTGACCATATATCGGGAAATGATAAGACTTGGTAAAGTCTCAATGGCTGGGAAATGGGTCCTCACGCGATTTGTCAGCAATCAACAGGCAACAGTGTGTGACCTGTTCTGTTTCACTGCGTTCTCGTGAACTTCAGGCACTTTTTTTAGACCGAATCATAACTGGCGACGAGAAGTGGATCCTTTACAACAAGCGCAAAAGAAAGTGGCCAAGTCGCGGTTCAAAGCCAATTCCACAACCGAGAAGTGGACTGAACCCTAAAACAATTCTTTTGTGTGTATGGTGGGATTTGAAGGGAATTGTTTATTATGAACCAATGGGTGACAATCAAACAATAACATCTTAAGCTTACTATCAGCAGCTAACTCGTTTAAAAGCAGTTTTACAGGAAAGACGGCCTTCTTTGATCAATCGAAAAGGAGTGATTCTGCACCATGCCGTAGTAAGTTCTTTCTCGTATGCGTCAAAAACTGACGTCAATAATGTTTCTCATCGCAACGGGTTTTTGGGCGTCACCAGACAAGAGTTTCATAATTATATGTACAATACTTCCGTGGTGACAGCCTGGTCTGCTCCTGGCCCTATTTGCCGGCAGCTAAATTGTGTGTGACTGTGGCTTTTGTGCGCTCACTACCGGTCTTGAGTGTGTGTGGCTGTGGCTTTAGTGCGCTCATCACTGGTCCTGAGTGTGTGTGGCTGTGGCTTTAGTGCGCTCACTACCGGTCTTGAGTGTGTGTGGCTGTGGCTTTTGTGCGCTCATCACTGGTCCTGAGTGTGTGTGACTGTGGCTTTTGTTCGCTCACTACCGGTCTTGAGTGTGTGTGGCTGTGGCTTTAGTGCGCTCATCACTGGTCCTGAGTGTGTGTGACTGTGGCTTTTGTTCGCTCACTACCGGTCCTGAGTGAGTGAGTGTGGCTGTGGCTTTTGGTAGCTCATCACCGGTCGTGAGTTTTTGAGGACTAGATTGAAATTTTTTCCATGGACTACGTCGTGAGGTTCTTCTCGCACGCATGTTGCATTAGAAGCTAAAAAGAACAACATGTTAGCTATTATTTTTCAAGACAAACTCTGTCAAATTTATGAACCTCACGACTCAGTAAGGCTAACAAAATGCAGTGTGAAAAAGCAGAACAGAAGACGCTAACCTCTTTTCAGATCGTCCAGTGAAGAGCAAGCTATTATTCGCAGCATTCATTCCTATGTAGTTAAAATAAAAACTGCACTTCATAATACTGCCAATGGGTAGATGCAATATTTGACTAAAGAGACGCGAAGGCATATAGAAAACTGAATATCCTGCCCTGGAAGGCTGTAGCAATTGTAATAGGCTCAAGGGCACTATAGCTCGTGTGCTCGCCTGTATGGTGAGGGTGCGCTGCGCCAACGAGGCCGTGATGTGGTGGCGGAAACCGTCGCTGAGACAGTAGTCCACTACATCGTAGTCGATTATCTTGCCCTCAGGATTGACGTCCGAGTCCGGCCACTGCACCAACACCGTGAGGACCGTGGCGGACTGGCGCAGTCCCACCGCCAGCAGCCCGAACTGACTGCAATCGGGCGCTTGTTAGTAGCGCACCAGTTGAGCTAGCACCTAATTACTTTCATAAAACCCCAGTTAGTAGCGCACCAGTTGAGCTAGCACCTAATTACTTTCATAAAACCCCAGTTAGTAGCGCACCAGTTGAGCTAGCACCTAATTACTTTCATAAAACCCCAGTTAGTAGCGCACTAGATGAGCTAGCACCTAATCACTTCTAGAAAACTCCATTGATTGAATTAAATTGAAAAATTTTGTGAGCTTTTCTTACCACAACAAAGGTATTTTAGAGAGAGAAAAAAAGAAGGTATCATTTAGTATTGAGATACGGGCACGGTAAATCTTTGAACAAGGCGTGTTCCCAAATAAGATCCCCTATGCATAGAAACGGTAAGTTTTGAGATAAGTTTAAGAAATATGATAGAAGTTAAAGCAGAGAGTAGCAAGTCCTGAAAAATCGAACACAGATTGGAAACGGGGCACAAGGCTAACAATAAATAAAACGGATATACCTTTTACTTGAGAAAACTGAATCATTAGAGTAACGAGAAACTTGGAATACAATGCCCATACAAACGATTCATTGAAATATTTAGAAATGCTCAAGCTCTACGATCTCCCTCAGCGTTTTCATGCATAGAGCTATGAAAGATGAGGGCGACAATGGGCTGAGACAATTAGTAACTCATCAGACTGGCCATTGCGATCATTCAACTAGACACCGAAGTGAATTCGCAATCCCTTCCTATGAACAACACATGCTCTAAATACAATTTCCATTTAGCTGGAAGAGAGGCTTGGAACTCCATGTTTTCTAGCACCCGTTAAAAACTGATTTAAGGAGCATTCAGAGAGATTCTTGGAAATAATTTCTCATCTAGGTATTGATGAAGCGAGCTTTCAAAAGTAGTACTCTCGTCTCTATTCGACGATTTAAAATGATAAGTCAAATGCTCTGAAATAAAACTGGACCTAAATTTATCATTAAAATAGAGTTCTTGTTAGGACAATAATTATTTTATTTTGCATAATTTAGAAAATAAAATTAATATCGTTACTTTTCATCCCCTCACACTGTAAGAGCTTCATAAGTTGAGTATTTTAATTTATATAAAATTGTTAACGTAAAATATGGTTACCAGAGGATGCCCTGAAGTCATTGAACTTGGCAGGGCCCAAGTCTCAACCCTCAACCTGACCGTTATAATTATCCTAGATGTAGTGGTGGGTACGATAACGAAAAAACGTTATCACGATAACCGATAAATCGATAACGAAAACCTTATCGGCGATAACCGATAATTGATAATTGGCGAAAAATTTATGGCCGAAAATCGATAACCGATAAATCCAAAATTCCGATACTAGCGATAACAATATTGGTTGCCAGATGTCCCAGTCCACATGAGGCCACACTTTTGATCAAAAGGCCACAAAAGAGGCCAACCTTATTACACCACAACACGTACATCCTATACGTATAGTAATTGTCCCGAACTCGTCCCGCCCCGTCATGTCGAATCCCAGCGGGAAAAACTGAAATTAAAACTGATAGTTTGGAACTAAAAGTATCGGCGATACCGATAAATCGATAACTCGGGAAAAAAAATTATCGGAAAACCGATAACCCGAAATCGTTATCGCGATAAAGTATCGCGATAACGCCCAGCTTTGCAGGCTAGATGATGATCCCACCACTGCATTGCCTAGGAAAATGAACTGCCTCGTATTCAATTGTTCGTTTGTCTCCGTTAGCAACGTTCAGAACCCTGACTCAGAGCCGCATTTTCTCTCCCTTTGTGAACGCGCCAAGCGTTACAAACTCGATGATGATTATTAATTACATAGATCATGAACGACTGAAAAACAGCAAGGAAGTACATTAAGTTCCTGTTTTTCTTACACTTTTACGTTGAAGTCTATCGTTGCACTCCCGCATTAAGGAAATAGGGCTCATATCAACAGAAAATGTTTGCCGTGAGTGCATGCCCAACACACCAAAGGTAGATATGATCATCTACTCTACCTTTTTGCCGTGACTTCGTCGATGCTATCAGGAGAGTCCCTGAGTGTCAGGATGGTCCTGATGGAGCCATCGTCCTCCTCTGGCTGCTCGCCGTCCAGGGCGAACGCAAAGTCGAGACTGAACGACTGACTGAAGACGTTGTAAAGTTCTTGAAAAATCAAGTATTCTTCCCCGTGGAATCGATACGCAATTTCTGCAAGTGAATGAAAATTAGCAAAAGATCTACGCCGGAATCTTCAGCTAATTGTATTTCAGATTTTGATTTGCCGACATTTTTCACAATTTCAAACTGTGAATTCAATTAAAAACTAAAGAAAACTTTGTGCAGTATGTTGCATGAACCATGCAGTGGCACAATTTCATTCGATTAAAACAGAACAAATTTTGTCATAAATTCAGGCTGTTGAGGAACAGACTCGACATGAACATAAAATTGCATCGGAAAATTGAACACTCTTCGTGCCAGACCGGCTTGTAAACTTTAGTTCACTGCTGTCTTGTTGAGTTGAAGTTGATGTATTTTATTTCAGCTCTAAAAGATTTCTATAAAAGGCCGCTTTGTGTCAGGACCTGTGAATATTTCCAATTGGGTTAGATATCATCCTGAGAAATTTGTTTATTCTTGTCTAGTCTGTTTCTCCACAGTCTCCATTTTCTCCAAAATATTTTAGTCTTCTTTCCGTCCATTTCACCCACTGTTATATGTTCATTCAAGTAAATTACCTTCATACACTTCATTTTCCAGAAAGTTATTTACAGTTCCTGCTGATGATGAGTACTTCAAAGCTCAAAAGCTCTACGTAGGAGATCAAGTGTTCAGTCGAAAAATTCCAAACGAGAAAGTTTTTTACTTCTCTTATCCGTGCTTTTTAATTTATTTTGAGTAATGTACTTTCGCTCTGGTCATTTTGAAGCAGAGTTACTTAAATAGGGTTGTGAAGATTAGATGTTAATTTAAGTCGCCCTAACTGCAGTGAAGGCGTTCCAAAGAAGATGGAGAAGGCACCATTAATTATGGAGGTAAAAGGGAACGTGAAATCTACGCACAGGGTGCATAAAAACAGTTAGTTGCGCAAGAAACTCATGAAAAAAGATAACCTTAAAGAAGAAAGTAGTAGGTGCTGAAAAAAAATACAACAGCGAACCTAAAAAGATGGTCCTTAATGAAAAAAAAAAGCTTTATCGATACATCAAAATTATGAGCGAAATAATAACTTTGAATATTATTGCATCTAGTAAGCAAACAACTGGGACAAAGCTTGCTTAAAACTGCAATAGTGAGGGGCCTCTTAAACTATTGCGATGTTTAAAGACGAGCGAGCCACTGTTTGAACGGTTGTAAGGAAATTCTAGATTCATTTTGATGTCGTTACTCCAACACAACCAACACAAAGGCGCTCTGCGCAGTTCACAATTCCATTTAAGATTTGGACTTGTCTCGACATCGCGCCTCTAGAAGAGCACAATGCGTTACGTCACAATAGCTGCTTCACTCTCACATTCCCCGCTTGTGATTAGTGGGCAAACTTCTCCGATAGGAGCATGATCTCCAGCAACATGTCCGGCTAATCTACGCCGACGAAATGATGGACATCACTTGAACACAAGTGAGTACATTGCCCCACCTTATCTCCGTACATAATGTTGCAAAATTTTTCATCTTACTTGTTTTTACATATTCATTATGCTGGAATCATGTGCCTTTAGTTGTACCTTCTTTCGGCGTCAAATGCCGTTAAAACCATATACCATTATCACCATCATACTGATAAAAAAGATACCTACCGCTACAAAACATGCAAGGAAAATGACGTTGCGTAAGTGTACCTCAGTGATAATTCAAGCGACATTGTAACAATGACATCCTGTTGATGCCGTGCAGGTGTCGAGATCCTTAACGCACACACCCGCGGAATAACGCTACAATTCGGGAGGACACTGTGTGGACGCGTTTTGTGACCTGTTCTTCACGTTGGATTCTGCAGCGTTACTAATATTGTGTATACAAAATTAAGACTGCTCAGATATGTGTATGTCTGGTGCACATCGTACCTTCATCACACTGCTCCCCCACATACGACGTTGATGTGCAGTCGCAATCTGTGAGGAGTTCCTTGTTCTTAAGGAAAACATCGAGACACACGCCGTCGTTCTGGCATGGGTTGTTGAACTGACAAGGTGAGTAGCAGCCGATCTCATAGTTGGTGTTGCCTGCAGAACACGGGAACATGTTGTAAGAAATATCGTATACAGTCACTACAAACCGATGCTAACATATACTACCGTGACAGGCCAATTTGAACGAGGTCCATCTGTGCAACATATTTAGATTTTTATTCGTAAAACTAGTTTAAAGAATTCGAAAAAAAATTTTGTGGTAACTCTGTCAGATTATGCGGGGTGCAGAAATTGCATAGTAATAACGATGTGCTTACTCCAAGACCAAACTGATCGGTCGGTGAGTTTGATTTGATGGCTGCCGATCCTGAGCCCGCTGAGACACCCGATGAAGCCCGGCACTCTGCCGTGCATGTTGTTCCTTTCCGCGCCTCCGACAAGCACCTGGGGAAACGAGCTCTCTCATTTCGGGCACATAGGGAGTGAGAAGGATTTTTGTTCTTCTAAACGGCTTTATAAAAAACCCAATTTAGATCTGAAAATTTTACGTTTGTAGTCGACAGCTCATATCTGAGCCGATGAACTGCAGTAGCCATTTAAAGATTTTATCAAATCCTGCACGGAATCCAAATGCATCTAATAATTCAATTTAGTCCTATAAATTTGAAGCTAAAATATAATTTTGCAAACATGGGCTCTACGATGTACATTCGCAAGCGTGACTATTTGAGTCCACTATGAATGCAAGAACTGATCATTATTAACGTATTTAGCTTTCCTTCTATCCCCTATAAACTATTCGAAATGTTTTCGTTTTTGCCCGCTGCTGTTGACGCATTTCTTGTGATTAACATATTATTTGTTCCTTTAAGGTATAATGATTTCAAAAGCAATTAACCGCAGCTAAAATCAATTTAAAAAAATAGACACCTGAAGACCAAAAAATTCAATCCATTCCTTGGTCGGTTAAGGTTTCAAACCTTATTCTAAAACGCCACACCTCTCCACTAGCATGACTCCCACTACCAAGAAGCCCTGGCTCACCCTCAGGAACGGTGAGGGGATGCTGGGAGAGTGTTGGTAGCTCGTGAGGGCAGGGTGAGGGACCTCGCTGCCGTAGGGGAACATCTGGTACTCTCGGTCCTGTAGAAGGTCTACACCCACCGGAGCCGAGCTCGAAAATTGTTGCCCTTGCGACAGGACGTTGAGTGTGGTGGCGTGAGCGCCGCGCACCAAGTTCAGCTGCACCAGCTTGCCGCGGTTCAGCGCTACGGTTGTAAAGCATGTCTTCAGAAAATTTAAAAATCTACGTTACTTCTGAAACAACTGTTATTTTATATTCGAATTCGTTAAAAATTCTGAAAATTATTTACAGCACTGAATAAAATAACAGCCGAGGGAACTTTCTGGAAATAAGTAAAGTTTTCAGAGAAGTTTGCAACTACTCGGGTAGTTACTAACCTTTTTTTTGCAAACAAATTTCTTTTAATATAATTCGCTCAATCGCAAAAAAGCATTATTAGAATAAAGACATACATTCTGATTTGCAGTGATATTAATGAACAGCAATTCTATAACTATTAGCATTATACGGAATGACAGGATGTAGCCGATAAGAGAACGACTCAATGAGGATCACCTATCACCGAAAAAATGAAAAGCGGAGAATGCAGCAAAAAGACAGTCAGAATAAATACTTTCAAATTGGCTCGTAGG
Organism: Platorchestia sp. MABIK; assembly: GCA_014220935.1. Taxonomy (NCBI): domain Eukaryota; kingdom Metazoa; phylum Arthropoda; class Malacostraca; order Amphipoda; family Talitridae; genus Platorchestia; species Platorchestia sp. MABIK. Next base: position 65,195 of record JACJUY010003217.1, on the reverse strand, counting down.
CTACCTTCTTGTTAGGAGCTGAAGGAAATGAAACACTAGGCCTATCGCACTTCAAAATGGAAACTCAAAGCTGATGACTGACATCTATTTCTGCTAAATCTACCGCAGACCAGAAAATCTCTGCGGTGCCAAGCGATCTCGAGCTGTTCTTAAGACGCTTTCAGCATAAATTCTCTCTTGAGATAAAAAGAAATTCAGGAATCCTGCCTACCTCACCAAGCTAGTCATGTCACCAAGATAAATTCCATGACAACCCCCTCCGGTCATCTCCCTAGAGGACACAAAAAACTATTTTCAAGCGCCAACGAAGTACTCACCCAGATCTCCGGTGTTTACGGTCAAAACTCGGAGATCGTACCCAGTATTCCAAAGAACAGTTATCTCATTTGGCGCCGAAAGATGAATCTGAACAATGTTTTGAACGTGGTCCATTATGAAGAGAATCAAGCCTTGGAGCTGTCGTGTGCGGAATCCGAAGGTGAGGTCCTGACTGAGGGGGTTCCATTCTTCAGAGACGGGCTTGAACTCGTTCCTGTATCGCATCTCGGTGTCGGTATCCAATAATGTGATGCTGTCGTCATTCAAATCTGTGTTTAAGAAACAATGTGTTATTTTTTTCTCATCAAATTAGCAATACTCTTAAGTTTATCTAGAATAAGATCGTACTAGCCTCTTCACGATCATACGAAAGATCCTACTGTTAGATCATTTCTGTGATAATTTATGCTTTTACTTCGAAAAGGTTTTAAGCCTCTCACTGAGGAAAATTTAGGATACATCTAATAAGGTTACTAAAAATGAGAACAAAGCATTCTGTAACGCACAGAAACCGAATTGCGTTTTCAAATGCAGGCATGAAATACGTATTATGCCAATTTGCCCCAAAGAGGAAATCTCTAAATATCAATGAAGAACTGGCAAGAAATCATTGAGGTCACCAACAAAGACAATAAGCTCACTGTTCTCGCATCTGTCGCCCCACTCGGCAAAGGGGTTGCGGCACTCGCACTCATACTGGCCCGATGGCAGCTCCTTGCAGAGCGCCCCGTTGCGGCAGCGGTTGGGGTCGCACGAGAGGGAGCAGCCCAGCCGGTACGACACCACCGGTGACTGCCGCAGCAGCTCCGCCACCGTCACGCGGTCGTCGTTCAGGAAGAAGTCCTTCAGACAGCCTATGAGACCGGGCTCCGTAGGCCTGTCATACACGCTGCCGTACAGGTCCCTGGAATACAAGAAATGGTTTCTATTGCAAGGAATGTTTCTTTGTGTTAGTTCAACGTATGCATTTTGATTTTCCCCGCTATTTTGACTAACTGACTATTATTAGTTGAAGTTGTTGAGGTTCATTGTTATGTTGAGATGAAAATTCCTACACGTGTTCAGCCGATTTTTTACAAGCTGCTGGGAGTCTTACGTAGGTGATCCACCGAAGTAGAGTTCTCCTCCAAGTATCTTGAAGGTGTCCTCCAAGTCCAAGTACTTCATGGCTCCGCCGTTGAGGGAGACCTTAATTTGCTGCTGGCTGAGGTCAATACGGACATGCTGCCAGGAGGCCGAGTTAAGAGGCTCGTGGGTGCGGAATTTGAGTGACAGCTGATCCGAGCGGTGCGTGTACTGCAGCTCTATGCTGTTTTCTGCTCAAACAACGAAAACAAAAGTTTCTTTGATAACTTTGAAGAATTATTTGATGAAAAGCAATGTTTTCTTCTCAAGCGTTTAGAATTCAATAATGTGACGGACTAAAAACCTAAATTCAGAAGTGGTTGGACAATGTAGAGATCTGCAGCCTAGGAAGCTATATGTTAGAGTGTATATGTCATGTTCATTCGAATTCGTTGCTTGCATTTCATTTTTTATTGTTCGTTCATTGTTGCCATGAAGATTCAGGTGAATATATGTATATATACGGCACTCACCATCGCGTTTACGGCTTGTCCCTATGGGAACACCTCGTTCATTTGAAGAGGTGCTAGGCTGGAGGAAATGCAAAACCATATCTAATTCAATTCCTTCAGGTGCTTTTCAAATCCTCTGGTGGACTTGAGAAAGTTCGTGTGTGAAACTTGCGTCACGCCCATACATAGAAATTGGGGCTAAACCAATGTTAGCCATTAATGATAAACCAGTTTCTAATCTGCCAATTTTTGGCTAAATATTCGAAAAAATCGTTTACAAGAAGAAATATATCTACTTCGAACAAACTAATTTCTGTCTCATGAACAATTTGTCTTCCGATCTAAAATCACCAACGCCTGCAATCATGAATCATCTACAATATCTTTAGTGTTGGCAACTCCCAATCAGAACATATTGATGTGAGCCATGTCGCTCGCCGAGGAACCGTTTTAGGACCTTTGTTTTTGATATTCATGAACGACATTGATGAAGGGATTTCATACGAATAATTATTGTTGATGAGAGCTCTCTCTCTCTCTCTCTTTAAAACGGAACATTAAAATCTGCGACAACTCTGTAGAGTAATTGTTCGTGCTGCTAAGTATAATATGGAAGAACTTAAACCCTTTATTCAAGTGTTCAAACGTTAGCAGAGCGCTTTTACTCTATATTTTAATTGGGAAAGCAAGCCTTTCAAATGATTCAAGATTATTAGATTATTGGTTAGTTTAAGCCTCCCTATCCTCAACAAATGAGATCCAAAGAGAGGAAGGAAGAAGACACCATTTAGTATGGAGTTAAGGGAACGTGGAATCTATGCAGAAAGGGCATAGAAACAGTAAGATGAGAAAGAAGTTCATGAAACAAGATCAAAGTTGAAGAAGAAAGTAGTAGGTGTAGAAAAAACAGGACAGCAGTGAACCGAAAAAGCGTTGGTCCGTAAAAAAACAAAAAACAATGTTATTTTAACAAAAAAGAAAGCCTACCTAACCTTTAGCTCGGGCCCTAACATTGTCCCCCCGGGAGCGCTAATTCCCATAGATACAATAGTTGTATCCCCCTGAGGGGTCAAATGATTCAATTAACCTTTAAGTTTGGGTACCTGAAGTGAGTAGCAGCCGCAGATCAACCTGCAGGGGATGAGACGAAGGCTTGTACAGCAGAACAGCGCTCGTGGCCGAGGTTCGGAACGCAAATTGTAAGCTCCGCAACTCTTCCCGGGCTTTGCTGCTTGCGTACTCCAAGAAGCTCTCGGTGTCCAGCAGGGAAATGGCGTCTTCAGTCTCAGCTGAGGACAGGAAAATAAATATATTCAATCAGAATTGCAATTGAAGTCATTTGTTTCATCCGATAAGTATGTTTTAAACCAGGAATCGAAATTAAATTTCATTATTATATACACGGATAACAATGTAAACACCTACGTACTAAGAAGAGCGATATTATTAATCGAAAAAATCTTGAAACTTTACAGTGAGAACATCTTTTGCTATTAGAGGGGAGGATTTGAACGAATGAATGAATGAAAGAAAGCAGTTTCATTGTTTTAACAATGAGGTTTTGGCCAACAATTTTTACCTAAAAATCCCATGTTTAACACGGGTCACAATCAGATGTCTGAGCTGTGGGTCACACACTAGATAATTATGTACCTGAATATTAACTTTGTCTCTTTAAAACCATCGATGACAAATAATCCGTAACTTGAAATCTTTATTTGTGGTTATAAAACTTTCATGTTCAAGGAAATTTTAAAAAAGAAACCTCAATATTGGCTGTAAGTCACCTTGCTTGAAGCACTGCAGGTCCCCGAGGGTGAGCTGCGCCTTGGTCTTGTCAGTGACGGCGTCGGGGTCGTTGATGAAGTAGACGGCAGTCACCGGCAGCTGCTCAGGGTCCCGCATGTAGCCGGAGTCGCGGCGCGCCAGCCCGTCGTTCATGTCACAATTGCACCGCACGTCCTCCTTGTCGCACTCGTCCACATCTGCTCAGAGTACGAGAACATAATTTTCGATTTTTTTCAGCATCTGTCGAGCGTATGAGGGCATAATTTTCGATTTAAATATAGTTAAAATTTTAATATCGTGATGAACAAGAAAATGTATAATAAGCCCTCATTCATCTTTTGGTTGCAGAAAATATTCGTGAGTTATTAGGAAAAATGTCTAAGTGAAAAGCAAGTGACAACGACCTTTACGTGAAGGTTCATTATTTTCAAGTAATAAAAACGCTAAGGTAGGCAAGAATATCTTTGTTCTAGTAAATGTAACATGAAAACGTTAAAGCATTCGAATTAGACATATACTTTTAATTGTACTATTAAAAACTATCCTTGTGAGAGACTAAAGTTTGTGCCATTTTGTTTCAGGTGCTGACGATGAATACCGTAGCTTATCATATTAAGAGGAGCAGAAATGTTCGAGTCATTTAGTGAACGTCTCGATTTTTGCAAAATAAATAGTTTGAAGCAATTAATTTTTTTTTCTGATTACAGGATGACGAAATGTTAAAATCGCTGCGAAAATTGTGAGGGTGCTGAGTTAAGTGCTCAGTAGTTTTGCCACGGTGACGAGCATCGCACTGACATCACACGACTCAACTCCTCAAAACAGATGACATCTTGTCTTAATAGCTTCCGATAATGAAACGAGTGCAGAAAATACCGCATAAATTACTTGGAGTCGTACGGCAGCTTTGGCGCCTCCCTAGCTCCAACCGCTTGTCTTACTATAAAGCTCAGGGTTCAGTAATCGCACGAGCCTAGGATAACGTAATAACTTATCGAGTTAACTAGAAAAACTCCCCTGTGAACCTGCCAAATTTTGCTCCTAGAAAAAGATTAAATAGCTGTCACTGCTGCCGCTTCCAGTTCGGAAACAGAAATTCTGTCGGATTCTTGAAAAATATCGAAAACCGTTGAAAGGAGCATAAATAATCAACAAAGATCGAAAGATAAATTGAAAAAAAACAGAGCGACTTAGTTACCTCTGCACGGGCAGATAGCGGGAGTTGAGGACCCAAAGTGGGTGTTGAGCTTCATTCGGGGGGAAGAGAACCACGTCTCGGACGACAGCCTCAGCCTGGACCGCACGCAGTCGAACGTCACTTTTTGCTCACAGCTCGAGGACGAGTCGACCAAGGCTACGAGGTCCTCCTCAGACAGGCCGTCGTATGTGACGGGAAGTTTGTAGTCCTTTGTCATGCCCTTCTTCCTCACGTCCTGGCAATGGTGGAGAATATAAACAATTTTCCAATAAAGGAGCCGAACTCCTCTCATCAAAAGTTCGCCATGCACTTGGAGAGATCTAAAGCAATGAAGTAATTATTTGTCTCGCACTAGGTTTGAATTTGGATTAATAACGAAGTTTCACTAATGTTTCGAGTTGAAAGTTACTTTAGAGAAAACCATTAATTTTTTATGCTCTTCATGGGTAAAAAGAAGCACGCATTTAAAGATAAACAATATTTTTTTTCTTCGAGCATTTGGTTGCGAACATCAGCCACCATCATGAATCTTGTTACTAAGTTCTCAGTTCATAGATTTTCAGAACAAAATTGTAAGGAATAAGTGAGCGAGACATGTTTTCAGTATGACAACTCGAGCAAAACTTACGCTGCATGGCGAAAGAAAGAGAGAGCACATTGAGAATGAAAAAAGAGATAGGCGCTTCCTCAGAACAACCGAAGCAAGCTGAAACTGTCCTGATATTTCGTTTACGGGAGGATATCGAAGATTGACCAGTATAGCATAGACGTTACTGAGGTCGATGACTTTAAAATGATTAATGACTTTAAATTGGTTTTTAATTACATCAAAGGTTGGAACGTTCATAGGATGAATGTTCCGACCTTTAGTACCATTAGAAAAAATATGAAGCTATGTACTTTTCAACAAATTATAGATTATTTGATAAATAGAAAATTGAATTATTGTAATCAAGAACTTGATAAAAAAATATCATGAAATTTTTAAAACCAAACTCTTGTCTAGAAAAAGGTTTTATAATTGATGTTTATGAATTTTATTTCGGATATGCAGTTGCAGTTGTGCTATTTTTCAACATACATATATAAACTCTTCTTTGGCTCTTGGTAGTCAGGAATTAAATTTTTTTTCCTAGAACATTCTAGATTTGCTACCTCAAGTCTCAAATACTCTTAATCTTGTTACACACTACACAAACAAGTTCTACATCGAACGAAATCTAAAATTCAGTTCACGTGCATTGAACTAAAACAGCTACATTGAAACATACTATACTTAACCTATTTTCAACATTCAAGTTGGAAATACAGCACGACCATAAGAGTTAGATGGATTCAGCAGGTTGAAGCAGCACTGACCAACTTCTCAGGTATGTTGTGGGCGACTTGCGTGCGAGCGCCGTCTTGCTGGAAGCTGCAGCGCACCGACACGGCGGCCGCCGGTCCTGCACCGTCCAGGTCTACCTTGTAGACACCGTCAGTGTCGTGGCCCAGTCTCGCGTAGTCCTCACACGACCGGGGGTACTGGGCTGCGAGTGTTTAACAAGGCTTTAGGTAACGCAGTCATTGAAACACATGAGCTTATCGATTGGTTGCGTTGTTCTCCAGTCGAATTAGTAGAGTGGCTCATATCCTTACACCAGAAACTACGATTGAAGGATCTCGTCATTGGATGTAGTTCTGATAATATATATAAATATATATATATATATATGATTAAAGCATCCTGGAACTGATTTTTAAAATAAACGATTTTCGTTGGCTATACTCTAGTTGTAAAATGGAGCTCTCCTTTACCCATCACACACTGAATTTTTTCACATATTTGATTTACTAGGTAGCAGGAAGCGATTTCTGGAGTTTAGAGTCAAACGAGTTACTTTTCAGCAAGCTGTCTCCATAAGGTAATGATGCCAGGCCATGAAAATGACGAACGCCAGGTCATAGTTAAACAATTTAAACAATTTTAAACAATTTAAACAATTTATTTACCACAGGTGATACAGAGGTAGAATGNTTCCAACAAAGAGGATACTGTGTTGCGACCGGGCCTTTGAGTAATAAGGAAGCATGAATTTATTTCTATTTCGGGTTAAATGCTCGTGATGACCAGTTTGTGCAGTTAATAATTGTTTCAGGCTATTGTCGCCATCAATTGTTAATGTTTTGTAAATGAAATTACAAATGGAGATTTTGTGTAGATCCGAAAGTTTAAGTATTCGTAAATTTTTAAATGAGTCATTTGTGTGAGCATTATATTCTAGATTCTTTACCGCTCTGATGGCTCTTTTTTGCAGAGTAAAAATAAATTTGGTTTTATTTTTATCAGTTCCGTGCCATGCTTCTATTCCGTATTGCAAGTATGGTGAAATGAGCGTTTGGTAGAGCATTTTCAAAGCTTCTTCAGGCAGGAAATTTTCAATTTTATTTAGAATTCCGATGGATTTTGATAATTTAGAACTAATTGGTTCAAAATGAACCAATTCAAATACTCGTCAAAATGCAGCATTTTTACTTCGTTGCCATGATAGGTATCCGTGAACCCATAAAACCGCTCCTACATGCAGTAGCTAAATTCTGGGTTTATAACTCGCTGACGTTTTTCTGCAGGAGACTGCAACTCTCCTACTTCCTGCAAATGCGTGCTCACGGCGTGTGCTTACTGTCAATTTGTGCTCACGGCCGTGTGCTTACGGTCAATATGTGCTCACGGCCGTGTGCTTACGGTCAATATGTGCTCACGGCCGTGTGCTTACGGTCAATATGTGCTCACGGCCGTGTGCTTACGGTCAATATGTGCTCACGAGTAATTTATGCTTGTAGCTAATGTGAGCTCTTGGCCAATGTGTGCTCGTGTGCTCAATATGTGATCGCAGCTAATATTTGCTTGGGTTCAAAATTTCTCACATTCAACTGTTATCACAGATGATAAATACATAGTTTACTCATGGTCATTTGAGCACAAATATATACGTAAAGACAACTAAAGAGTCATTTCTTATTGCTACGGTGCTGCACCTGTGCTAGAGCAATGTTCATATGATGCTGCTACAGTGTATAGTGGCTCTCGAAGATACATCATAGCAACTCAACCATGAGTTACCTGTAAGAATATCATAATCGCAACAGCCACGCACAGCGCATCATCATGTAAACCAATCACGTGTCAGATTTCAGTCAACTGCTTTCTGTCGTGGCGCATTTACAAGGCGCACAGATGCAAGCAGTCAACACACACAACACACAGCACCGAAGTGATAGCTGGAAGACTTTTCCGTCCGTTCTCACTCTGCATTCAAATATCCAAACGGGCAGCGAACGCCTCCACCACTCCTCACTCAAGTCTACTCAACGAAAGATGGTCAGCTAAAACAGCACAATTTATTCTACTAAATCACCTGCTAAGTCACAAGCATCGTCCTCAACCCGGCCTGCTGGTCCCGACCTGCGTCACAACTCAACTGCTTCATCCGTTCAAGAGTCGCGCCTTACTCTCTAGGGTAATAATGTTGGTTGCAACAGTCTTTAGACAGTCAAAAAACAACATAGTTGTAGTAGCACAGCGGCCAACTAGCAGCGAAGCAATATTGTTTATGCGTACGCAGATCTCACCGAACTGGCAGCGGCTGCCGCGATATTCCGTGCCGGAACAGTCGCACTGCACGCGTCCCTTCTCCGACAGCGAGCACTCGCCTCCGTGCAGGCACGCGTCTGGGGCGTGGCAGGGGCAGGCCAGCTTCAAAACAACACAAATTAAATCAACAACTGAAACACTGAGATTTATTGGACAACTTATCTTTCCCAGTAAACAACTTTCTTTGAGCTTGTGAAAATGAAAATTGTAGTTTTCGTGAAAAATACTACAAATACTAAAATAAAAAATATTTTAGCTCAGAAAATTAAATATATGGAAGGATATTGAAACGCTAAAGACCACGCAATCTTAAAAGTCAGACTGAGAATGACCCAAGACGCTCAATGCCAAAATGATCCGAGACATTTAACTTTGGTGATTCTGCATTCGAGAACAAATTTCAGAGGAGCCAGGAATTGGTTCAATTCTCACATGCTGAGGATGTAAAGAAGTAATCGAGGAACCCAACGTGGGCCACACGTTCACTGCAATCTCCGTTTTCATTTAATGAATCCTTCAGTACAATTTCCTCAAATTATAAGAATACCTCCCCAATACCCTCAAACAAGCAAAATATCCAGTACAGCGGGCGCAAAAAATTGTCGTTTGAAATGAAATGCAAATCGAAAAATCAGTAAATCGTTCTCTCGTCGTCAGCAACGAGCGCCGTGTGATTCATAACCAATGTTGTTCCATCGTCAGCACATAACCCTCGACAAAATAAACTAATTTCCTAAGGAAACTTATTCTCTCTCCTCTAACTTCTAATTGATAACTAAGAGTCCTGTATTAAAAATGAAGGATTTCTGATATTAGTGTTAATATTGGATTGAGACGCCTCAGGGAAAACCCGAAATTCAACTTACAGATTAGGACCTTCACCAAAAAGAACTTCATGAAAATCTATGCAAATTTTATATTTTTGGTCAAATAATTAGTTTTTCCTGATGTACAACCGAATAATAAAGTTGTGAAAAAGTTTCATTGCTTTTGAATATTGCTTTAGGAAACATTGAATAAAAATATGAAAAATACTTTGAGCCAATACCCTTACGTATTTAAATTTCGCATGATGAAAATGATTTAAATTTCGCATGATGAAAATGTTAAAAAAATTTGGATTACTCTCTAAAAGTTACTTGTGAATTGTAAAGCGAAGTTTTAAAGTACCTGAATTTGACCTAAGATGCGTTTACCCGCATCTCTTTCTACCCTCAAATCCATGTATAATAACCTCGAGGGAACGATCCCAAAATCGCTAAGCCAGTTTGGATCGTTTGGTAACCCATAGTTTAAGTTGTCACGTATGAAATTTTTGTCTATTCTTACGTTCAATTCTTGCTGCCGTTACGTTTGAACTACATCAATTGCCAGATTTTTTATATTAATACCATGTACCATGAGTACCACTACTTTTGGAAATAGTGAGTGTTGCTGCCGTTACGTTTGAACTACATCAATTGCCAGATTTTTATATTAATACCATGTACCATGAGTACCACTACTTTTGGAAATATAATGAGTGAATAAAATGGAAAACCTGTTACGTTTGATCTTTTTTGGCCCACTCAAATTTTCTAGCATTTTCAACCGGAATTCTGAATTAGTTCATTTTTGTCATGAAATTAAGATTTAACTATTTCAAGTACACCGACATTATAGTCGTTAATTCTATAGAGCAGTGTAGATCTCTATTTCGCTCCTAAATAGTCGAGCATTATGACGGTCACACTCATTAAATGTCCTGCGATCGGTAAAAATTTAATCATTTATCAGTAATAAGACAAATTTTCAGTAAATAAAGTTAAAAAGTGACTACATTACTTCAAAAAAAATACATGATTTTCATCGTATGCGCGTCATATTCATTTGTAGCCTAAAATAAAAAAAAACTCAAAATTAATGTGTGACATTGAAAACCTGGCATTTCTAAACCATTTACCTCACACACAGTCGTACATAGTAGCAAGTCGAAACATAAGAATATATTTCTGTGTGAATGTTTATCTGTTCATGAAGCGCGTGTTGTGTCTTCCGTGAGATATGTTGACGAAGCATTTTTCATTGCCTCGAAGAAATCTTCAATGCAGTTATAAGTCGGGTAGGATTTCTTAATTGGTCACACGATCACGATGTTCTGTCCGATAAATGCATGCTATATTCCTAGAATCTATTAGCTAGACAGAAAACCCTCTCTTTTTCAGTCATTTTAATTTATTTTCACCTATTGCTCTAAGTGAAATTTGCTCTTGTCCACCAGTCGGACCGCAAATAAATGTTCTCTGATTTGCTAGACTTGATGCTCTGCAAGGAAGGCTGGATTACTTTATCCTAAAGAGCACATTTGAAGTTCATTACGTGTTAAAATTCTCAGCAAATTGCTTATCATTTTACTAAATCACACTATAGTATCACACTATAATCACACTATAATCTAAATCTAATCTAAATCACACTAAATCACACTATGGTC